>LR737391.1:4988088-5010926 GCA_902655005.2 Marronus borbonicus | reverse complement strand
TGACATCTGCCGGAAAAACCGGAAAGGAATTACCGACACACCTGGTATATCTGTGCTTATCATAGCAGCGATACAACATTCAGCAGCCTAGAAGAAGCTCCATGTAATTGAGAGCGAAACGTCGGCAGACGACACGATTTCAACTTCGAAACCTAGATTCTTTCAAATTGATATTTCGCTGTTCGCTAGAAACTGCAAATGCTACTTATGCCAATAAGGCCATATAATACAATTTTAATAACTTTGTTATTATGCGCTTCTTTTTTAAGACGCTGAAACACTTCAATGTCATCCCCGTAACAGGGGCAAAAAATGTCGTTTCATATCAGCGGAACTGAACAAGACCGCAAAACAAAACGAGATCAAACAGAGTCATACAAAACTAAGCGGCCTAAGGTATTATCTTCCGTTTACGATTTATATAAATAAATAGACACGAAAAATGTGATAGAACTCGCCTTTTATTTACCATTTCGTGTAGCCAAAATGTCAAATCGTAGGTATATTTTGGGTGATTACTCGATATATGTTAACGGAAATAATCTGAGGTAATATACGTTATATTGCGTACCTATACTTTATAATGCAAGGAAAGATTGTACCACTTTGAATAGGAATGTACTTGCGTACGATTTTCGCAAACAACCCTCAGTATGGAGTGTGATTATATTCGGAAAATAATACTACTGTTAGAACTGGTACTGTTATCGGAATCACTGCTTTAGCTACTCGACAAATCGTTCTCGTTTAAAGCACATACTACGTGCTTTAAACGTAGTTTCTATATTATATTCTATATATAAGGCTTTAATAACTTTGCAGCATGTCGGTTAATAGGTATTACAGTAACCTTTTCTCGTCACTTAAATGACGTGACTCTGGGATCCGAACTAAGTAAAGTTTATGGATTTGTTTTTCTTTCAATATATATACCATCTGTCCTAATCGTACTTTTTGGAATTCTTTATAACGAGATTCCTGTGCCTCTTCAGACATCTGCCCAATTGCCAGTAGAAAATCAAAGACAGTGTTCAATACTTCATTTAGCTCAATATAAAACCGTTTTATTGTTAAATCTACTACTAACTTCAGCTAAGCATTCTATGATTTTGCAATCGTTATCGATTAGACATTATTCCTTTGTTCATACGATCGATATATTTTTAGTTCTTTTTGCAGTGCCGATTTTCTAATAATTTCATATTTTCTTTGGAGTTTGCTGACCAGTCCTTTGAAAGGTTTATTTTCTACTATTTTTGTTGTTGTTTTATCTTTATCTTGGGCGTCCTTTCGGATTTAATATCAATTGCTTCAACATACCAGCAACATCTCTTTTATAACATTGAATCATCTTGATACTAATAGCATGACTTAATCCACTTAATGCACGCTCTGTGATTTCACTTTTCTCGTTTTTAACTTCAATCCGCTTGAAGCGAAGTCTTTACTTGGCTCTCCCCCCTTTTTTAGATGGCTATCGCTCGTACTAGGTGCGTCTAGATTAATTATTAATATAGGAGTATTTAGCTACTCACTATTTTAAAAAGGAAACATTTTTATTACGATGACATGTTCTCTACCGCTTATTAAATCCTATTACAAATGAATGAGTAACTCTTCTTAATTTTTTCGAGATTATTGCAGAAGAATGACTTAGTTTTGAGATAATCCGCAAGCAGATTTTCAGGATTTACCGGTGATGTACGCGGATTAGAAACTTTTTAAGATTGCCCAATATGCTAAGGCCAGACAGAGCGCTACGCTAGTGGACATAATGTTCCTTCCTTGTATGGCTAGGTAACTTGAAAATAAAGCAAGCTATTTTTCACAAAAGTAGCACACATCGCACTGTCTGACTATAAAGATGTATAATACATTTTAAAAACGCAATTTATTGCACTTGAATTTGCAGTGTATAGAGTCTCCAAATATATTTAATTATTTTATTAATACATATTAAAAGAAGTTTGGGTAATAAACATGGGGCAACATATTTTTTTCTCAAAACTAAAAACGATTTTTGGAAAATGCCGCTGTTTCTTTAACTGCCGATATTTATTTTAAACGCCTTACAAGTTAGAAGGCGCTCCATTCAAAAAATTACGATAACACGACGAATAAACTTGACAACAATGTCGATGACCATCTTGCAGAATCTCAAGTATATAAAAAATCTTCGATGTAACCAAACTTGAATCGTGCACCGCGGGAACTTTATATATAATGAAATAATAATATAACTTTATGTTGTGCAGCGCTTATCTCGGAATATTTTTTATTCGAAAACCTTTTTTCTGAATTGCTCAGAAAATAAATCATCTTCTATCCAGGCACTAAGCGGACGTACTGTATTTCAGCATCACCTTGATTCATCATTTTAGGTATAAAAATATAACAAGAAATTTTACGATTTCCCGTCACAAAAATTAAGTATAATTGTAGGTACTTACATAAGTTGACGATGGCGTGTTTCACGAGAATAATTATGTCAATTATTGAATTTACAACGTATTTTTCTCTTTAACTTATTTTAAGCTGATGCCAATTATATACATTGTCGAAATCCTTCAATAAATTTGTAAAATAATGCATATAATAATATAATAGCTTATCCTTGATAAATTCATTACAATTGTTGAAAAGTTACATACCTAATTCAAATTAATATATTATTATAAGTGTATGTGTAGCTAATTGGACTAAATATACATCATCAAATATTCCACGGTTTATCTAAAATATAATGGTTTTGTTTACAAATCATATTAATGCTAATCTAAGTTGTTTTTTTGTGATTTTTATCTGAGAGAGCGTTTGTGCTATATGATCCCGCTGCCTTCTTAGATACACAGATCATTGTGTATTTGCTCAGTTGCTGTCCACCTGCCTTTTTTTACTTCTTTACGGTGACCTATCTGCGCTAACATTGAGCTTTCATTGTAGAATACACAAACAACAAGTATAGGAATTATATGAACACCAACAATAGACACATAATTCGACGCAAACTATATTAAAAACAACGTCCGATTTACATAATAATATTATCATTGCCCTTGGTTTCTTAATTGATCCCATTTCGTGATCTATTCTTGCACACATGGTTAGAATTTATATATGTACATAAACAAATGCATCTCGCTTAATTACCATTTTCGTGGAAAAGCGAGTCACGATTTTGATTATAAAAAAAAATGATTGTTTGCCACACCGCAAGTAATACGAACATCTCAGTATGGTACATGGATATTTACATTTTGTTGTTTTCACATCTATACTGGGGAATAGTTCTCCTATTAATCACAGTCTAGGGTATGATCAGCGATTTTTCCTGTTCTATTTGTCTCACGCTGTTAAAATTGCATTTCAAGGTGAGTTCGGTGATTTTGTACCCACTGGCACAGTTTTCTTTGTATATTTCAGAACATGCATAATTATAGAATTTTAATTGACACGTTAATTATCAAAGCGTGAGTAAGAGACGTCGTTAGGTTGATAATTAAGTTGCTTTAAGAAGCTGGAAAATCCATGTATTTTCTCACTAGTTTTTGTTTACTTGTGTAAAAAATAAAGGCCATAAGCTTTTTCTTAAACTTCAACAGTTCATTGGTACGAGGGGTGTTCAATAAGTCCTTAGAAAAAGAAAAACAAAATATTTCCTGTTGGTTTTATATTTATTGTTCAACATAATCTCCCTATAACTCTATGCACTTTTCCTAACGTTTCTCCAGCTTTTCTAAGCCTTCCAGATCGTATGACTTCGGAAGGTCCTCAAAATAGAAATTTGTTTGGACGATGACTTCTTCGTCCAACGTGAATCGCCGACCGCCGAGCCATTTTTTCAAATTTGGAAATTAAAAGAAATCAGTAATTCGAACATGAATTCCATAATTTTGGCCATCGAAACTGCACAGGTGTGCGCCCGTACATTGTTTTAATGGAAGAGGATCTATCTTTTTCAAATGAAGACGTCTTTTCTCGATTTCATCTCTCAACTGGTCCAATAACGACACATAATACTTTCCAGTTGTTGTTTGTCCTTTTTCAAAGTAATCGGTGTAGATGATTCCACGTGCATCCCAAAAAAACCGAGGTCATCACCTTGCCGACCGTCCTCACCTTCTCCGGGGCCTGTTCGCCTTCAAAAACCCACTATTTTGACTGAAGAATGGATATAACTGAAACTTTGACAGCTAGCTAGTGACTAATGATCCTTATTAGAAGCAAACCGTTTTCGATACTATGAGAGCCATCTTTTAGATTTTCTAAGATCTTCTTGAATCGCCGTCGTAACTTAGCAGTAGAATATTAATTGCAAGCTATACATATTGCTACCACATACACAGTAGTAATTTGTCGTAGCATTTATTTGTGGTATCTGTGGTTTGTTGGATATTAGTAGAAACTATGAATATAATCGAAAAAAGCCTATTAAGCTCACTACATATCTAAAGAAATAATTGGCCTCCTTATGTAACGGTGGACGCATGTTTTATTTAATCGGAAAAGATAAAATCAAGCTTTGACCAATCTTCTAAGGGTGTAAACAGATTTTGCTATTTAGATGGAATCCAGCAAAGCTTTATTGAGAAGTTTAAGGAAAAATAAATAGCACTTATTTAGAAACTGGAATTTGTTTACATAAAGTATAACATTTTTTACTAATTTAAAAACTACTCTCATGAAACATACAGAGCATCATAAGAAATTTAAAAATGTGAAATCAGCTCTGTATGAGTAATATCATTTTTGTTTTATCGATAGTGTCACTTAAAAATATAATTTGACGTGGATTTTTATTTTAAAATTGGAAAAAGTACTTATCTCTGAAATCAAATCTAACCGCTTTCTGACTCTGGAAAGTTGTACTAGTGTACTGAAAATTTTAACTTGCTTGGTTCAGCGAAAACAGACTGGCTTTATATACTGAAAAAATAATATAATCCCCTTTAAGACTAATGAGTCATTACAAACACATATTAGTGACACTAACTAGTATCTGTTCTGAGTTGTAAGCCATAGGGTATTACTTTGGAAAATAAATTTGCATTTGGATTTTCATATTTAAAAAGGTTTTATATTCGTTAACAAAGGCTAAAATAATTATAATGTAGACACTTTTTTGGGGGTTCGGAAGTAATTTAAAATCTATTTTACTATTGCGACGAACGGCACTGCGAATCACGAAAATTTACATTTTACTAACTCTTTTAGAAATTATTTTGTAAATCAGAAGATTCCAACCGTTCACTACTTATATATACAGACCGCGGAGAATTATTTCCACTGTAACAATAATCTCTAAGCAATGCAGATGTCCATAATTAAAATACTAGACGTTCCAACTTTATGCACTCCGAACGATCGAGATGCTATCTAAGATATAAATATGAAATGTAAGTAATAATAATAATAAGCAAGCAAGGGCAGAAGGCAAATGCGTAAAGAGTATGTTCGTATTAAATCATTTTAAAAAAAGTGACTAGTACAGTCCTGTCTCATATTTACGATAATATTCGATAGTAGTGATTCGTTCACTTCGTTTTGTCGAGAGGGATGATAAATAACCTTTGTATGTGTATGTTAAGTTTAATAGATTGTCGCTTATGGATAAGAGAAAAACCAAACATAAACGTCACAAGTTGAAATGCATCAGTTACGTTATCTGTAAATAAAAAGGAGGGGTTTCCCACAGCATGTAATTTAGTCCGGAATAATTTTTAGTTTGAGCGTAAAATTTTATTTAGGCGATCGGTCAGTATCGGAGTTAGTACCACGCATTTCTTTAATCATTTTTTTCTGCAATTTGGTTGAAGAGTTTTGTTGTACTTGAGTTTTAGATTTAGTATTATTACAGCGGCTTCATGTTAAAAGTTCAACTTGTTAATCAGAAGCACCCTGTATACCCATCATCACATCAATCTTACTAGTGTTTTAGCAATCAAAATTTATAACTGTTTGCCAGATCATTCTGATCATGGTGATCATGTTAAGTCGTTGCTAGTGCGGAAGTTCATATCCGGGCTTACGCGGATTGTGCTTTTATAGTTTTGACCTGTACAATTTTCACTAGATCTGTTTTATCGTTTACACCGTAATGCAAATGTATAGAATACGACAAGGCATGTTAATAAAGTAAAACAGATAATGTATAAATAAAATGAAAAAACTAGAATAACTGAGGCGCATTTAAAATATCATTTACCGAATAAAATGACCGACTAGATAATATTGTCTTTAATTTTATTTTAAACATGAAAAGCGACATTTTCGCGTTATTATTTCGTTTTAAAGCATTAGGTAAATGGTTATCTATTGTAATACATTGCCACATTACCTGTCTGTGCCTTTGTGAGTACCTGTTAATCATTTCGGAATGGCTTGCCTGGATGTTGAGGTGCACTACAAGTCAGATTGATCGAATTTTATAGAAACCTATGTGTGACATATTTCAGATTTTGTTTTTGTGTCTTTATGGGTTTTAACTTATTTATCTCTCTGTCCATCCATTTTTCATTACTAATTAGTAATTAGTAACAAGGAAGAATTTCACATTTTTCTATTTTGATAGTGCCCTGAACGTTTTATCGCAAGTTTAAGCATCGCATTCACTATCTCTCATTATGCAAAGCTATTGTTTAAGAATGATTTATTGTATTGTAAAAATAATTATCCATATACTTGAATTATCTGCTGTATGGTTAGCAAGTAAATTATTTTCCGTCGTTATAAGGATCCATTCTCAATAGTATATACATGTGCTTTATAATAAGTAATTTGCTAATATATACTTTCAGTTAAATGCTCAACAACTATATTCCGACTTTCAACATAGCGTTTGGGAGTTCTTCTCTAAAATTCCAAATGGCAACATTCCAGATATAATGACCTACAGAGAAGTTCGATTCCTTTCAGTAGTTGGACCTGCAGCCTTACCTCCAGATCAACTGGATAGAGTAAGCGTTCCTTATACACATATCTACACTTACAAAATTACTGAGTTACCTTTAATTTTTAGTACAATCGCTTAATTAACGACATGCTAGCAATCTACAATGCTGCCTCAATTTGTGCCTACAACGAACCTTTAAGATGTGGCCTGAAATTGCAACCAGATCTAACCAACATAATGGCAAAAAACAGAAATTGGGACGAATTACAACACGTTTGGACTGAGTGGAGGCGAAATACCGGATCGAAATACAAAGATACCTACGAGCAACTAGTTACCTTGTCAAATACAGCTGCAAAATTAAACAGTAATGCCACTATGGCCAATAACCAACAAATATTCATACTACTTCCTTTTAGATTTCACCAACACTGCGGATTATTGGAATTTTCCCTTTGAATCTCAAAATTTTGACGTGGACCTTGAGGAAGCATGGGAAGAAGTTAAACCATTATACGAACAATTACACGCTTACGTAAGGAGGAGACTAAGAGATTACTACGGACCTGAGAAGATTAACCGGCAGGCTCCGTTGCCTGCTCATATTTTGGGCAACATGTGGGCCCAATCCTGGGTCAACATCTTTGATATCTCACAACCGTATCCAGGAAGAAACTTTTTGGATGTAGGATCAGAAATGGAGAGACAGGTAAGAGCGTATTAATAGCTTCTAAATCAGACACTAACATGTTATTTTAGCAATACACGCCAGCAATAATATTTCGATTGGCAGAAGATTTTTTCGTATCCTTGAATTTTTCGCAATTACCACTCGATTTTTGGACTTCATCCATTTTGGAGCAACCTCTCGATAGGGAAGTCATATGCCAGCCGTCTGCATGGGACTTTTGTAATAGGGAAGACTTTAGGTAATGTTATCTAGTTACTTTTTTCTATATTAACTAAAATCTTTCGTTGACGTTTCAGAATCAAAATGTGTACGAAGGTTACAATGAAAGATTTAATTATGGCTCATCACGAAATGGCACATATATATTATTTCATGCAATATAAAAACCAAAAGAAGGTGTTCAGGGATGGTGCCAATCCAGGTAGGTTTTACCTGCAATATGAAATAACTACGGATTTCAAAGCTTTATATTGGAGCAGATCTTATAATTTTTACATGCATAAAATAATGCGGATGGAATAATTATTTGCGACATCAGATCGATTTAACTCAACCGTTTATAAATGATAGTAAATTATAAGCTTCGATTCGATCCTAAACTTCCAAGTCTTAGTGACAACAGAATATTTGCCGTTTTATAAAGCAACAGCCGCAAGTTTTGAGCTATTAATGTTTATCTAATTAAAGCTTTAATTTTCAAACTAGTTTCTGCAAAATGGCAAATTATAAATGAGATATTGTACCAGGAGAATATAATTACAGATTCAAAAATATTTAGTAAAACCGATGTATTGCTTTGTCTATAAATGAGAAATTTTAGACGGTGTTTTAAAGACTGCAACGAAAATAGTTTCTTTTGTACATAAAATCAACGTTTTTTCCAACCTTGATAAAATATTTTGGTTAACAAATCATCGATTAAAAATAATCGAGGATTAGAAGAAAAACACGTTTTTTTAACGCAATAAAATACACAGATATTTAAGGTTGCCAAAGAGACAGTTGGTGTCCCTTACGTTAGCGTATTTGATCTAAAGTACGTCACTCAACCAGTTTCTCCAATAATAGCGCTATAACAATCCTTATTACCATGAGTTAACTATTTTAATCAATATTTATGTTAACCGATTGGTTAATCGAACGTCGGAAAAACCGGCCCAATTAAATAAATATAAGATATTTACCTTTTTATATCTTTCTTTCCTTCTTGTGGTGGAATAAATCCTCTGCAGTAATTCCTACAAAAATTTTTTGAGTTAGTCTCGTCTGGTTAGCCTACACCCTACTGTTAAAATAAGTTGTTCCAATAGCTTTAATCGTTGTATGTTTCACAACTAATAAATAGAGAAAACAGAAACAAAGTGTTGAATTGATTTCATTTGACAAATAACTTTATTGACTCCTATTCGTAGTGTGCAAGCCCTACTTTTAAACCAGGCTCCCATAAAACAATACGTTAGCTTAAAATAATTACACAAAATACATGTGCGAAGGCTATTGTTTACTTATATTCTTAAAATTATTATGTAACGGCTTAATGGGTTTTCATGTTGCATCCCTTCTACTCCATATCTGCATCCTTTTTCGTCAATAAGTTTGGAACCGCAATTTGCTAATTATTGTTTGTTCAATTATCTGTGGAAACTAAAAAAAAACTCATTCAAGTAGTTGAAACTAATGGAAGTAACCAATCGTAAACAAACTACCGCTACAAGCACCTGTACAGATCGTATTTTCCATTACTAGGTAAACTACATGGAGATTTCCGTTCGTACTTTAAGATGTGCCATGTATAAAAAAGCAGATCAAATCTTTAATTATTTATTTCGCAACAATAAACATTTAACAATTACATTTTTGCACATTCACATCCTATCTTTCGTCCACATAAAGGACAGGAAGCCGTTATTACTACGTCTAAAAAAACAAGCACAATTATGATGTTACATACATTAAATTGAAGAGAACGACAACAAATGTTTTATTTTCCCAACGTTCACTGTTCACATACACACATTTCTATATTTATTTAGTTGTATATACAATATAATATATACAGTAAATATGAATCATTTTGACCATAAGGTGGATTGTATAAAATACAAATTATTAGACCTTTCAGTGTCATTAATTTTATAAAGACAATGACACAGAGGCTCTGAATTTAAATTTAATTTAAAAAAATCAGCATTTTTGTTTTTGGAAGCAACGTATGCCACCTTTTAAAAGGATAATAACTACTATTGCTATAACAAGCTGAATTACTAGCTGATTTTATCTATAAAGCACCATTTTCTTCTGTTCATGTTGCATTCATTTTGTGTATTTGCCTTAAATCGCTTATTCTATTGGAGGTTTGTTGTCTGGATTGTAGTACCAGTTCCATATACAAATTATGATAAAACTGATGTACGGTATTAGGTATGATGCACAATCTAATGCCGGCGATATTTTAGGAAATAGAGAACTTGCTGCTGTCAATCCTACGACCAATAACTGCAGAATTGTTTCCTTGTTGACACTGGAAACCAATTTTATGAAACCCTCGTATATCTTTTCAGTAAATTTCTTCAGTGTGCTTAAGGACATATTGCTAAAGATTGTTCTGAAATAGTTATGTTGTTAAGTAGCTTATTCTATTTTTAACCAATACAAATTACCTTTGTTTTTATGAAAGTTATCCTGTTGGTATATATTACAAATTAATAATATGAAGCAAGCATAGCACAATGGAAGCACGATCGCTAAATAACTTGCCGATTGTTGTGACCTCATGTTACTATAGAAACGTAACGTGATTTATAATTACAACAATTGCAAAAAGAAACAAATAAAATTAATTGAGTTGTAGAAATTTACAAAACTTCGTGTAATTCTTTGAAAAAGTTACGAAAAAAAAAATTATAATATTGGCTAAGATAGAATCCTTTCGGTACAATATAACAGTATAGCAACTTATGGATAGATGTCGTAACGCGAAGTAAAAGTAGCAAATGGTATTATTGACGAAATGTACATTGCGTTTCAAAAGAGTATAACACCTTAATATAAATTCCGTTCATTAAATGATTGAAAAATTTTAAAAATTGCGTAACTTTCTGATAACAGAAACATAATCTAGCGTGAGGAGCAAAATGTGCGCGCCAAATGGAAAAGGTTTTATTTTCGGAAAATTGTGCCAAAAACAATATTAATTTTTCAGAATGTAATTGATGTGTGAGTAATCTACCAACTAAATATCGCCTGAAAATATTATTCTCTGTAACAACCTACAAATACTTCTTAAAGCACACCACTATAAAAAATACATCTAAATACGAGGGGAACCTTAAAAATTTCTGAAATTGACAACCTGATGGCACTTGCCGTATATTTCAATTTAATTGTCTTAAATTTTGACATTTAATATGACAAACACCATTGACAGAAAAACAGTCGGCCGCGTAGTTTAGTATTAATAGCGTTTCAAAGAAATCAATGTAGTGAAAAGATGAAGAGACATTTCCCGTGAACATTTTCGTGAGATGACCTTTTACGATTTTAAAAGTGGTTTAACTCAACAACAGTGCATCGATCGACTTGATTTTGCTTTTGGTGATGAAGCATCATCCACACATCACAGTTTATGACTGGTTTGCAGAATCTAAGCGTAGACGTACTAGTGTCAGTGACGAATTTCGTCCATCAACTGCTGTTGTTCTGGCAAACATCAATGCTGCGCGAGAAATGATTGAAACGGATCGACGTGTGACATATTGAGAGATAGAGGCGCCCTTGGGCATTGGTAAAAGTCAAATACAAACGATTTTACATGAGTGTTTAGTAACGAGAAACTTTGTAGTCGTTGGATTCCAAACAATCAAGCCAAAGTTCAAAAAAGGATTCGTGTAGGTTGGTGCAAAAAAATGCTTAAAAAATTCAATCGCGTAGCTCCTGGTAGCATATACAGTATCGTAACAGGTGACGAAACCTGCATATATTCATACGAACTAGAAACAAAACAACAATCCACTGTTTGGGTGTTCCAAAGTGAACCAAAGCGAATAAAAGTTGTTCGTTCACACCAATGAAACCGGTTACCTTTTGGACTGACAATATCGTGGTTCTCAAACGTAATTTTCTAGAAATGTACTACATCAGTAAGTTTGTAGACGCTATTAATTTTCAGAAAAACTTAGAAAAATGTAAGCAACATTTATATAGATTTAGTTACTTAATGTCGCCTCTTGCTACTTACTCAATTTCAAGACTCTGTTTGTAATAACTCTGTATAGTTTTTAGTTGCCATTAAATTCAAGATACACTCTATATTTGGATGCTAAAAACCTAGCGGTTTCAAAACTCTTAATGTACAATAATCTTGTTCACTTGTTACTATTGCGGTTTTTTGTTTAGCAGATTTGCTGTCGCATTTGTCTCGCTTAGTCTGTTATTGAACATAAACATGTACATTCTACATATTTTCAGAAGAATTTTGTGGTAATTATGTGAGTTTTTCAATATTTTAATTAACCGATCACTGTTTTGATTGTTCTTTTGTAGTACTCTGGAGAATCTAAAAATAAATATAATAACAGAATTCAAACAACGGGTTGTAAGACCTTTTACTCCTCCACCAGTATAAGCAAATTTTTTCCGTTAAATTAAATCTATTTCAGTAGCGTCCAGTCACTTATACATTTCCAAAAGTTTTCTATTTTTAATTTACACTAATAATTAAATATTACGTTTATAACAGGCGTCTAACGAGAAACATTGCATGCAACATTATATGAACCAATAATCTAGGCAATGAAGTATTTAGGTGCACAATCGTTCAAGAAATATAACTAATTACACAGTCCATATTACCGCGGTAAAGATATACATTATTCGTGCCGCTTTCTACTGAATCTCAATCTTCATACATATGGGCTGCGAGCTTGACGGCGAACCGTTAAAAGTAGACAAATGCAAAACGATCGATGACGAGAGAAAGTAAATTCACTTTTCTTCGATAATACATTACGATTTTATTAATTGCACGCCATATGCTTGATAAGTTTTCGATTTTACCGTAGGTTTCCACGAAGCAATCGGCGAAGCTATCGGTTTATCAGTGGGCACTCCCAAACATCTACAGCAGATTGGATTAGTGCAGACTTCAGTGGATGATTTGTCGGTCGATGTGAACTTCTTGTATTCAATGGCATTGGATAAGGTCGCTTTCTTACCGTTCTCATACGTTTTGGACAAGTGGAGAAATGACATTTTTAGAGGAGAAATTACTAAAGACCAATACAATTGCGAATGGTGGAGACTTAGGTACTTACTTACTATTTCAATACAAAGAAAGAAAACGTCTTGGAACAGATTTTGAGTCATTTATCAATGAAATTTAGTAAGCCTTGTGATTATAATGGTAATATAAGAAACTTTAATTATTGTTTCTTATTTTATGTAAATAGCACTTAATTTTTCTTTGTACCGCACACTGTAACTCCTAGTATAAATAGCAAAAAAAGCTAAATATTATTCAATTCTTCCAGAGAACAATACACTGGAATCAAACCTCCAGTCTTAAGATCTGAAAGAGATTTCGATCCTGGATCCAAATACCACGTCCCAGCCAACATTCCCTATCTAAGGTAAGCAAAGATAAACCTGTATTATAAAAATATTTATTTACAAGTAAAATAAGAAATCAAACAACATATTGACAAAACTCAATAAACACAGTGGTAATAGCGATAAAATTAATACTGAGCTATTACCCTACAAACACAATTAAGGAAATTGCTATTTATCTAAAAACTATGGTGATGGAAATCACCAGAATCGCCACCAAAGCTTCCACCAAAATCATGTCCGTCGAAGTCACCACCACCGTCTTCGTGCGATTCTTCGTGCGATTCTTCGTGAATCGGTACTGCTACTGGTACCTTTACCGAATAAGGTACTTTTTTCTCAACAGTAATTGGTACTTTCTTGATTACTGGGTAGGGAACTGGTCTATCGATGTGAATTTTGACTGGGTAGGGTACCGGTTTTTCCACTGGCACAGGTATCTTCCTTTCTACGGGATAAGGTGCTGGAACTGGTACTTTTACGGGGTAAGGTACTGGTTTTTCTACAAGATAAGGTACCGGCCTATCTACAACAACCTTAACTGGGTACGGAACTGGTTTTACTACAGGATAAGGTATCTTTTTTTCGACATGTACTGGATATGGTTTAGGTACGTGTACTGGGTATGGACGATCCACATGTACTTTAACTGGAACATGAACTATCTTTTCAACGGGGTAAGGTTTTGGCACTGGCACAGGCACTTTAACCGGATACGGTACTTTCTTTTCCACTGGATATGGAGCTGGAACGTGCACTTTTACTAGTACGGGTACCTTCTTTTCGACAGGGTAGGGTTGTGGTACCAATACTTTCACGGGGTAAGGTTTATCAACATGTACTTTAACTGGATAAGGTACTGGCTTTTCTACTGGATAAGGTTTTGGGACGGGTACAGGTACTTTTATTGGAATATGTACAGGATACGGCACCTTTTTCTCGACTGGGTAGGGATGTGGAACATGCACTTTAACCGGAACGTGTACAATCTTCTCTACTGGATATGGAATCTTCTTTTCCACCGTTACAGGAACGTGGATTTTCTTGACGACAGTAACGATTTTCTTATGATAGTCATGATGCCCTCCAAAATCGAAAGATCCCCCTAAACTGTCACCAAAATCATGTCCACCGAAATCGTGTCCAGTGAAATCGTGTCCACCGGAATCACCAAAGTCACCTCCACCTACATCGTATCCACCATCGCCAAAATCGAAACCACCGTCAACGCCCAAGTCCAAGCCACGCTTGTCCTGTTTCTTTTCGACGGTCTGCTTGGACTCTAGCTGTTTATCTTCAGCCTTTTCGGATGATGTAGTGGCGATTAATGCACAAATGGCGATATACCCCTGAAATATTTTTTTTATGTATTTGTTAACGCATTTATTACCAAAAATTTCTTATTTATTTACAAAATGTATCAGACCAAGACACTTACCAGTAATCTCATGTTGTGTCAATTCGTGTTGTATCCAAACTGGTGACTGGATGATGACTTCGGGGTCTTATCATGTTTTATAGAAAGCCGGCTAGCGAAAGCGCTTTTTACCGGTGGGAGAACAGTCGCTGTATGTAGAAAATGACGGAGAATAATCCTTCCTCCTCGAAAGTGCGTCTGGGCTACGCAAAGTCGATATATGGCTTATCAATATGTGCTATTAATTACGTAAATACGAATAATGCTAATTAACTTCTTGCAGAATTCGGATATTGTATTTTATTGGCATTATGCTATTCACATTATTACGAAATTTTATTACGTCTATGTTTACTAAGAAGATAGGGAATTAATTTTCATTGACTAATTGAAATACAAAATCTTTGATTTAATAACATTGGAAATATGACGTGATTAAAATTGAAATACCATTAAATCTGAAATAATTTGAGAAATATTATCAAATAAAACGTAAACAATTGATCTCTTATACGACAACCATAGTAAAAAGAACGTAATATGCATTTTTCTCATAGAAATGAAAGAAAAGTAGCCCGTAAAGCATTGTCGTTTGTAGAGTACGAACACTATAAGATGGACACTTGCGTCATTATGGCGTAATCTACAATGCAACGCAATGAGCTGCTATTGGTCTGGAGGAGTTCATTATACTACAATAATGAAGCTCATCTTTTGCGCAGTAGAAGAATTATTTCACTTTACAAATATATTTTCTAGCAAAATAAGTTAGTCTTCCATAATTTTTCCACTTAGAAACAAAGGCAGTATTGATCATTTTTAGGTGCATTTTCGCTTTCTTCTATGTTTGGTGCCAACATATTTTGAATTTCTTGAGAGTCTAGCTTATAGACTCAGAAATGCATGCTAAAAGCTAAATTTTTGAGAAATTCGTATTTTGAAAGGCTTTCCAAGGTTTATGTTAATAATTATTATGGAATTATAGATTAATTACAAGTGAAGATACTAAAGCGGTCGAGAAGCAATTATTCAAAAGCATGTACATGCCCAAAGTATCTAAGAATAAGTCAACATCATTCTTCAATTTTTGTTCCTAGAATCGACCAGGTGTAGTTACTTTTTTATGCTGGCTTGTATTCGAAAATTCTATTTCCAAGCAAAAGGTTTTATACCTAAAGAAATTCAATCAATATGTAAGAAAATCTTATCTATAATCTCTTATTTATACCGATGATTGGGGAAAATCGTTCAACGGTGTAGGTTTTTATTAAATCTGTTGGAAGATTAAATTATGGTAACTGAAAATTTTCAGAACAATATGGGACAAAAACTGTTCTACATGTCGGATATTAAAGTCTATGTGCATCAATGAAAGAAAGCCATTCAACGCAGACATGTTTTTTTATTTTGGCTGTTTTAAATTGAATCTAGTATTTCTCTTAATTTTTGGGTCAAATCTACTTCTGAATGTTTGCTTCTCTCTTTTGCAAATCACAGATTTTAAAAGATCATTGACAAAAAATGACCTTTGCTTTACAAAGATCCGAATAATTTTAATTTTTGCCTGAAAAAAACAGTGATAGTAAGTCTACTACATGTAATTCAGTGACCATATGCAATGTTCTTGGAGAGGAAGAGCAGTTGCATATGACAGGTTTCTTTTTTAAACGATAACAGCTGACGCTTTTGTGTGTTAACCTAAACCAAAAGTTTCTTAGTTCTTTATTCTTGAATTCAACTACCACTCTGATAAAATACAAACAATACATTCTAAACGGTATAAGGAATTTATTCGATCATTGACATAAAAGTTACGAGACGTTATTTGTTATGTGCTATATTAACTTTTAAAGAATTAGAAAGTAATTCTTTATACTGCTTTAATATCGGTGAAGTGTGACATTTACAATGAATAAAGGTAATCTGTTGTTTTCGCAGGCACAAACTTGTATTCTTTAATCTAATAATAAGTTTTAATTATGGTTCTTATTTTGTGTATTAATCTAGATAAATTAAGACTTTTTATTTATATCTGGCAATGACAAGAACCAAAGTAATAATCGCATCTACAATAGAAGCAAAACGAGTTGCAAGCTCATTTAGGATTGAACATACCTAGAATAGAATGTAATTGAATCTAGTCAAAAACTTGTATTAGTATATTCAAGTAAGTAATATAGTTTGATGAACTTGTTTCTAGAACGTCGCCCAATAAGGAAACAATTTCTAAGACATAAAAGTCCGTTTAGAGTGAACAGTAGTGTACATTTTGGCAAATAAGATTTCTTGATAGATAAATATCTTTTAATGTCTTCACTTTCTCATCAGCATGTCGCTATTAAGACAAATAACTATGAATAGATTGATAGTGTCAGTTAGTAAGATAAAATCATCTGCTGATTCTTTTTTCTCAACATTTCTAATATTATGACATACCTTGGGATATCATATATATTGTTGTAACAATTATTTAAAACACATTTATTTTCAATTACAAATATTTGAAAGTGAATTTGTTGAAATTTTTAGTTATGTATGGTTGCAAGTTTGTGAGGCCGAGCAGTGCTGGTGACCTCTACCCTCAATTTTCCTCCAGGCCAATTTTCTTTCTTTGTATCACATATGTTTAAAAAAGAGAAAGAGTCCAATAAACAATTTTTAATGCGGGAAACAAGATTCGTTAACGGAAAATTCAATTATTTTTCTTCATTTCAAAATCAATCAATTCCTATGTGTATCAGTGAACATATTACTACTCACTAACAGTTACTAAAATATTATGGGCAACCATTGGAACCAGGTTGGATGTTATTTATTGTGTGCTTTTGTACATATTACAAAACAAAAACAGATGTTCCGGCAAAAGACAATATTTCAATTTTCTCCAATTAATCGAAGAGCTCCAAATAAATACGAAATTATATCAACATTAAAGTTTAAAAAACAACATACTGAATCAATTTGGATCCTCCGATATCAAAATTATGAAATATTAAACGGGATTCGAAGAACGAAAACATTTGAATTTGAATTGGGTGCAACATTGAAGCAAGATTTTCGGAAAGAGACGCGGATATACATCTTTGAAGTGAAGAACTGCAGTGAATAGTTAAAAAATTCGTTATATAGCCAAATAAATTCAAATAAATTTCAAATAAACAGATAAATTTAAAACGTAGAAACATTCGATTAAATAAATTCGTAAAGATAGCTGGAGAGGGATCGATTTAGGAAACTGTTACACTGTTGGCATTTCAATTATTAAATTAAAAACTCTTCGGCATTAAAAATTGTTAATTTTTTGTTTAATTCTATTTGAAAAACAAAATTAATTTGGATCCCATACATAATGTCCCATAATGATTTATGTAACTTTCATCCTTGAGAAGTTTAATTTTTCATGAACCTCGTTGTAGTATACACTGCAGGGAATGAATTCGATAAGAAGGAAAGTAAAAATAAACAATAAATTTTATTTATTGTTTATTTTTCTTAAAAATGTCCCTATCCAAGGTAACAAACTTATTACATTACCATGTTATCAATTGGAAGAAGTGATAGAATATGAAACAGAAAATCGGGATTGGTACTTCTTAAAAATGCCGTTAACGTCACTAAACTTAAACGCTTCACCTTGTATATCCAAATGTTACGTAAAAAAATCTGAATTTAAAATTAACATTGATCTGTTTTTGGAAATTTTCTACAAATCAATACTTTTCCATTTGCTTTTAGCTTACACTGCATATCAATATAAAAGCTTCTATGAAGTTTTTGGCATGGATTTTAAAATACAATAAACCTGCAAAAATACAGCAAACAGAAAGTCGTTTTATAATTGTGGAACCAGCAAAATTTTATAACATTCATTTTTTTTATCGCATTTGCAAATAGAGAACGGATTTTAATGATCCACGTGACACATAATCTATTGAATTAACAACGTCAAGTAACATTTCTTGCAAAATTATAAAATTACAGCACATTACCTGCAGACGCTATAATAAATTTTCCACATCTGCGTAGTGTAGAAAGTGCATTTTGATGTTGTTAGTTTCATTTCTATATGAAATATTTACGTATTTCCGAACGGGCTGAATTTCAAACAATCGCTTGATCTTGCATGCAGGCATTTGTTTAACGGGTGTACAGGTACCTATAATGATATCGAAAGTGAAAAATATAATTGGTATTGTGTTTTAAATTAAGTAACCCTGTTGAAAGGTATTTTATGTGCCTTTCTATATTTTCAAAATTGTACTCATTATAATATTAATTATCTTTTACTGGATAATCAGACACAAGATAATTTCCCAAAAATAATATTAATAGTTACACGTAAACTATTAACTTGTTACTAATAATCATTAACATGACTATTACACATATAGCGCAGATATACATATGTACATAAGTAAGTGATAGTAAGGAATGATAATACTGGCATATGTTTGGGACTTGCTTCAAAAATCTTCGCGCTGAGATTTGAGATTTTACTATTCAACTATTAGCCTTGTGTGTTGATCTTAATTTTACCAACAATATTCAACAAAACCATTGAATATGTTAAGATCTTTACGTAACCTTCAAATCGTCCACACAAAAAATAAGTTCACACTATTTTAGATACATTTCACATTGTGAACTTTGTTAGGGTTCACCAAGACAATATAGTAAACCGTGGTGTACCTTATTAGTGTTATTTAGTATCTTGACATACTTTTCTCTCTTGATTTCGTTCAAACATAACCTTTCGAGCTAAGTTTTAATTTAACAACAATCACGAAAGCACATTTAATAAATCATATGTACTTTTCGATTTGGTTGACAGTTATAGGCTGCCGCAAATATGAAATAATGGGAATACTTGCGTGGGATGTGCTTTTAAAAACATATATGCTTTGTAGCTATCACGTCTTAACAATATTTTTTCTATATTTTGTTTTTCTTTTAACATTTTGATAATAATCAAGAGTTTTATGTTGAACATCCCGAGAAATTTGGGAAAATTAGGAGAACTCCTAGAAAATTCGGCGACCTGACAACATTGAGCATATCTTCTATCTCTCGCATTATTCAATTCATTTCTCTCTTGTACTGCAAAGGTTTATCCTTAAGCGTCGGTGTGTTTTTCGCTTTCGAATAAAACGTTGAAAAAATTTATACCGTCCCAGGTGTAGAATATCTTTAATACAGCCCTAAGTACCCCTTTGTTATTTTCGTAAGATTGTTACGAAAACCAAATTTGATGTAAGCCTTAACCTGCTCCTTATGCTTTATCCGAGAAAATTTTAAATTTAAACAAGAAAAAACCTATTTATGTATTTCGGTATCCATCAAATGTATTTGACATATTCTCAGCTTTCCGTAAAAGCTACAGTTAATGTTTTTGGAGTCTATAAATTCGGTAATGATTATGACCTAAGATAATCATTCTAGAATAATTGAAATCCAATATTTTTTATGCCACTGCTAGTGAATTGTTATAGAGCCTTCGGAAGCTTGTATTCTATATTGCTTTCTGTGACTACTAACGAATACGTCTGTTTCATTCGTTTTATCTGATAAACTGACTTTTGTTGTAACAATTTGGCACAAATCGTTTTATTGTTTTTCAAAATATTCACCTTTAAAATTTATACACGTGCGTTCGAACCAATTGTGGAAACATTCTTTCTATATTGAAGATGCTATCTCCAAAACAAGGTTTTTGAATGTAATATTTTGTAAATGTTACAAGTGATTTATTAACATCAATTACTGAAACATATACTAAAAGATTGCATCGATTTGTGATTCAAAATATTTTAGTTTTTGATATATCACGAAAATGTTCGGCAGTAAAATATAAATTACTTTACAAAGATGGATCTTCTAACAGAGTGTTACATTTGCTTATGCTTTGTGCATCCTCATTTAAATTGTTTATTACATCAGGCACTTTCTTCAATTTGTCTGAATGAGGCTTCTAACCGCGTGCCCCCATCTTGCTAAGATTGGAAGCGAAGGTAAGGAAAGTGGTGGTTATTTTTCTTTCTATGAAGTAACTCTTGTATGCGCCGTCAAGAAAACTTTTTTAGTGCAACTAATTAATTCGTTCACGTTTGGAAATCCGCAACTCTACGGAGAGCGTAGTTAGTGCAACATATTTTTGAAGACGTCGTTTAGCGGTTTGCCAGCTTTAGGCATATAAGCTGCAGCACTTCTTACAAAAAACAAAGCTTTCTCCTGTTTCGCTACAACTTCGAAAATGTTGTGAATACTGTTGACAGCTGCTTCTCCCATTGTATTAGCATTTACCCATTTTATTATCTTGCTGGCTGTTTTAAGTGATCTGGATAAAAAATACCAACAATGACGTGAACAATGTTTTGGCCTAACGCAGCCATAGTTTGGTCTGTTCTCAACCTGCAGTGATTTTCTCATATACCGCTTTTTACTTTGTTTATGAGTTTTGTATATATTTTTGGAAAATGTGTTTTTTCGTAACGTTGACTCTACAGGAATACTTCTACTTAATGGCCCGTGAATCTAGATTTTTCGAAGTAATGAAACAAATTGTGCGGAGACGTTTGTTACGTGGCATAATAAACACAAAAGAAAACAATGCAAACCAAATTCATATATCTGCACAAGTTAGAATAAAAATTAATTCCAGTGATAGGGCAAATTTAATAGATACAGGAAAATTTAATAAAAATAAAACGAATTCTTGAAATACCCAACTAAAAGACATATAGTAAATATAGTAGAGTAAACTAAAACACTAATTCTAAAGTTAATAGGAAAATAAAGATGAAACAAAAGAAATAACTACCAAAGAAATTAAAATTTATAGAAAAGATTAAAAAACAAAGCTAAAGATGAAACATACACAAACATGCTGTCTGACTGTTAATTCACGGGGAGCGCGGAGGGTGGGATGTATTGACTGGCGGATCTGTGTAAGTCG
Source organism: Marronus borbonicus (assembly GCA_902655005.2). Classification (NCBI taxonomy): domain Eukaryota; kingdom Metazoa; phylum Arthropoda; class Insecta; order Coleoptera; family Scarabaeidae; genus Marronus; species Marronus borbonicus. The sequence continues at coordinate 4,989,367 of LR737391.1, read as the reverse complement.
GCTCGATGAAATGATAGAATGCACTGCTCTAAGTCCTCCCAATGCGTTTGAAGATTGTAACTATATAAATCTCGAGATATATTTTTTTATATGTAAATAGCCTTTTTAACCTAGTGCGTGGGTGGGAGATAATTATTTACCTGGGCAATTCAGACAAAAAAAAATCAAAAATTATTTTCAGCTTTGCATAACAAAATTTTATTCGAATATCCAGGCACTTTCCATTACGCACGGTATAAGTTTGATTCTAAACATCCAAAAACGCAATAATATGAGGGGTGTTGTGCCGTGTGTCTCCCAATATTTGTTGTTTAAAAACTTTCTCTGTAAATTATTCAGAGAAGGAACTATCTTTCACCGTTACAACAGATAGCTACATAAATTGCAATTTCAATTCTAATTTGTTCTCTCAAAAGAACTGAGATCTGTTTAAGCTTTATTTCCAATTTTCGAATGTTGAAGAATCGTCACAGTAGCTTAACCTATTACAATCAATAAGTTATGAATGAAGGAAATACTTTCAGCAATAGTAAGGTGCCATGTCACAAGAGGAAAAAGAAATTATAGCGTTGCATTAATGTCTTTATTCAAATAAAGTAGTTAACAAGTTAACAAAACTACAAAAAACACGTAGCTCTCCTCTTTTCAAAATTTCCTAGAAAAGTTTTGGAATAAATGTCAAGTGATAATGATTAACTATAAATGCCAGGAAAGACATTACGATAGATGTAATTAATTATTAGCACTAGTAATAGAATTTAAAACATTGCGCTCGGACATTACAAAAATAGTGTTACCAAATTTACTTCAAATGTCTGTGTTTTGTTACACAGAAAAATATTTTGAGACAACAACTTGTATTGTAAAATAAGAACAATTGCTATTACGAATAACAATACGTTTATTTAACCTTTATATTTAATAAAATATGTGATTGCCCTAACAAGAACTATAGTTGGAATTAAGATGAAGTGTTACTGCAACATGCTTTTTACTATATATTTACATTGTTACTTTAAGTATCTTTTTCTCAGTGTACGATACAGTAGCCAACACAGGGCATATTGAATCACAAATTCCTAAAATTATTAAGAGTACGTATTCATGCGTAAGATGGAGGACATAACATATTTTTTTATTATCTTACCTTTTGTTTTAATTATTGCGTAACTTTTTGAAATTTTCTGTTTATTTTTTTTACTTTATTTCGCCTAGTAGTTGAGTGTAGGCTTTCACGACCGTAATCCATAGTAGAAATGTCTTTCGGGTGATGTCGTGT
>LR737391.1:4867106-4983088 GCA_902655005.2 Marronus borbonicus | reverse complement strand
GCAGTGCTATTCCCGAGTTCAATTTATTGTAATAGAATTTTGTTAAAAAAGTAATAGATGCGAAGAAAGGGTAATAAGTTACGTTTTATTAGATTTCTAGAAAAACAATTTAAATATCAATAATATTTTGATAACCACAAATACTTATCATGTATTAGTTCACCAAATACTAAAATCATAAGTAGAGCGCAACAAGTGGATTGCCTAGCAGTAGCGTCACTGCGCTGGGTTAACCGCCATAAACGTGCGCGTTATTTATAACAAAAAACGATAAGAGAATTTATGAAAACGCAAACATAATGTAGTAAACAACTTACCGAATATGTTTAGATGGCTCAAAAGAAATCCGTAAGTGAGGCCTTCAACACCTGTATCATAGCGTACGTTTCTACAGTGGTCTTTTTGAGATCCGTTTGTTGCGGCGTATATATCTGCTTATGCGCAGAAAAAGATCGTTCTACATCTAGCGATGTAATATTCGCGTACTTAAAGTGGTCTTTGAATTTGTATAACGGATCTTCCGCAACACTATTGTTGAAAAGATGACGAAATCTAGAAAAATCGACATTTTTACATAATGTAGTAATAAATTTTTCTCTGACTGAAACACTTTTTTCGTCATCTAAAATATGTAGCACTGTTTGTAACTGGTTAACAATTTCACACGAATCCCGTAAGGACAACGAAGCGTTTTGCAATTTTTTTATTCCGTCGGCTATTGGAACGTAATTGTCGTTAATAGTTTTTAAATCTGCTGCAACTTGAAGATGTTGGAATTGGCTTTATTACAGCTGCTTCTTTAGCGTCCAGTTGTAAAATCACTAATTTGATCTTTTCAAGATGATTAAAATAATAGAATGCTGCTTCTAACCATGTACCCCATCGTGTAAAAATTGGCTGCAGCGGTTCCAGTATCTAAGCGATATAGCCGAATACGTTTCGGTGATTTAAGAAAAACTCCTTTCGTCTGTGCTATTAGTTGATCCACAGCGGGATAATATTTTCGTATAGCGTCTGCTACAAGGTGTAAAGCATGAAGCAGACATGTTACGTGTAGCAAATTCAGTTGAACAGCCTTGAATAATTGACCTGTGGTAAGCATAACCGCGGCAGCATCGGTAACCATCATTACCTCTTGCTTTGGTGAAATTTCAAAGTTGTCTAGTGTTCTAACTAATACATTATGAACAGCTTCGGCAATACATCTTTGCTGTCTTTACAAGCTACGAAATAAGGGAGTGACGGTCCTTTCAAGGTCATTGTCCGTACTACAATCGATACTACGGAATTGTTTTTAATGTCTGTAGTTTCATCTATAGTTAGCCACAACCGTTCAATTTTTACTGCGATTTTCACATAATTCTCAATCTTCTCGCGCACTAACGGCAAATACTACCTACGTAGCGTCTGCGGACGTGGTAGTTCCCACGTTGGATTGTATTTCTTCCAAAACTGACGAAACATTATTTGCCCGTTTTTTGCAAACGGTATATTGAACGTACTTAACATCATCGTTAAATCACATAGAAATTCTTTATACGGCCTCCTTCCGTTTTTTTTTAAATTTGTGTGTTGCGCTATTTACATGGTTCCTACACATACATGGTTCCCAACATAAGAAACTTTTATCGCAAACTAAACATCTGATTTCTGATACCGTTATATATTGAGTCTGGAAATTGCCATAAATTCATGTGTACGCTGTTAGCAGACAGACAAGTTGATACATTTCTACACATTTTCAACATTTTTAATGTTTTCGGTTCAATTCCGACGCTTATCAATTTCACACGGTTTTATGTATTACACATAGTACACAGCATAGAAGACCGGGAAGTGTCGACATATAACGAAGCAGCTCTGTATCCCCCCAACCTCTCGCAGTTAAACACCATTGGAAGGCAAGCGAGAATGTTGCGCACTAATGATGAGTGACTTCTATATGCACAATTCGAAATCGTTTCATTATCATATATTTCATTCATTAAGAAAATTATATGGGTTACAACGATACAAAATATGGTAGGATAATAGAATTTATAGAAATACCAAAGTAATAAACGAATAACACTGATTCATTCAGATTGCGAAATCTGTGATTTTTTAATAATTAGATTTAATGTTAAACTGAGATGGAGTAATTGTGTAGCTGACTGCCTTCAATACTCACTGCTTATTTGGCCATACTGTAGACACTTTATGGACGCTAGTGAAAACATTTTGTGACAATACCGCGAGGTATGCAGCTTATTTTACAGACAAGTTACATCATAAACTGTCCGGTAAACAACACATAAGTATCGGCAACCTCCGCACCACACAAGTTTAATTAATTATATAATAATTAATTCGGGACGGCCGTTTCATTATTATTCATAAACTATCCATCCGTTTGAATGAAATTGTAAAACCTAGTTAAAGATATAATTTCTATTCGCAGTTTAAAATAGAGTTTTTAATACATTGTTTGCTCTTTTAATAATTGCTACAAGTTATTTTAGTTATAAGAACGATTATTCAAGTACTTACGGTTAGGCAACAAACTAATCACAATTCGCGAGTCGAAGGAGCATTTGTCGTAATGCTATGAAAAATTATATTTTTCGCTAAGTGTTTTGTTTATCTTCAGATAAACTTTACATTTATTTATGCTGACTTCTGTTCTATTTCAACCCTTAATATAATATAGCGGCCTGCAATAGCGTCGAAGGTATAGCAGGATCAATTTCCACCATGCGCCAAAGAAGCCAATAATAGATTAAGAAGTCTACATACGACTCAGGTGAATGAAAAAAACAACTTTTCTCCATATCAGAATATTCACAAAAAAGCGAGAGGGAAGAAAGTTGGCGATAGCATCTTAATTATAATAAATTATTATAATAAAAATAAAAACATCATCAATATTGTAAAACAAATAATAAAAAAAAACTCATTCTTAAATTCTGGTACTGTAACAGGAAGCACTTCGATTACATTTTCCAATTATTCTAGTTATTGACTATGTGAACATAGCAACCAGAACTATTTCTTGGTCTGTATCTAAATAGAATACTTGGCAGGTGGTGTTGCTAGATCTAACAGTTTTTACGTGAACTTTAGATTAATTTATCTCATGATCAAAATTGACTCTGCCATGCCAGTTAATGGTTATTATTGTTAGTTTGACATCACGGTTAAAATCACAGAGACTCTTATGCGCCTACACGTGATTTGTGTGTTGATTCCTTATAGTAGTTATATTAAACATATATTTTTATCAAAGATTGAGTTTTTGAAATTGTACTTCTTTTATGCGATCTTTTACAAAAGTAAACAACCAGTACAAACAACAGTACAAAAGTATTATAGTAAGTCCACTAACGCAGATTCCATCCTTAATTTAGGTGGTTGGTTTCTAATTGCGAAAAATTTGGATTTATGACAAATTCAATTGTTTGGGCGGTGCAGATGAAGATGAAGTAACAAACGAGAATTCTTGAAAAGGACGCGATTACTCACCAGTATTGTTTCGTGCACAGTTGTTATTTGTGATAAATACATATTAAAAAAATCTGTTTCACAATTAAAGGAGCAATTACTTTTGTGGACATCTATAATAAAATACTTCGATAATCGCTGTAAGTTGATGAACAGTATATAGAAACTAATATCATCAGAAGTGACAACACGTTATAACTTCAAATTTACAATTGGCAGAAGAAAAATTATAAATTATTTTATTCCATCCTCATATACCCACCGTTAACTATTACATGCAATATATTTACTTAATCATGTATTTTATTTGCGATTCTATGCACATAGGACAAACTGATAGACAATTACAAAAAAGATAACAAGAGCATAAAATTCAATTAATTCTAATGTTTATCAACATAAACTCAAAATAGGACATCAAAGAGTTATCAAATTGTAAAACTTATACAGAAATTCACCAAATTGAAATGTAAATCACGTTGTAAATTATTGATGAAATAGGAACTGTTGGTAAAAAAAAAACTTTTCATTTATATCAGTATTTCTTAGCCCACCTATTTTAGCTACGTGGATAAAGTATAATACAATATAGTCTGCTTGCACTTTCTCTTGGTTGTATTTTTTTATCATTTCATGTTATAAACTTTTTTCTGCTGTTGGAAACCTGATAGTTTAAGTATGTTTGTTCCTCTTTCTGTTCCCTTTCGACTAGCAAGGTGCTGTGACCTATGTTTTTACTTTAGAATAAATATTTTGCGTGTACACTGAATGAAAAACGTACTAAATACAACAAAAAATACGAACCAGTTCATCATTTTAATAAATGGCTACTTATTACGTTGATGAACACATACCTTCGTATGGATTTATTGATGCAAAGAATACATTTATTAATGCCCTATGAAAAATCTCTAAACTTTGTTCCGTTTCTCACAAAGTAAGTTAATAAATGGGCAGGGATTTATTACATTAATATACAAGTTACAATTTGATAAACCTGGTTCATTGTTGCAATAAATTTATTAATGAATATAATGATTTTTTTTGTTGCTTTAACAAAGCGAAATCAACGAACACGACTTATTGAGTTCATTTTTTGAGTGTAGATTATTACATCGCTCGGACATCCTATGTCGTCGCAAAAGATTATTTTGATAACTCCATCAATCTTGAACGACAAATCTGCAAACGTTTCTAACAAACTAATGAACATACCAGATTTATACTATTTTTTCTAATGCTTTTTACTATTTGAATGACTACACGTTACTTAATTGGATTCTTTGTGGTATCCCTGTTTCCAAGAGCAAAGAATTATTATACTTCAGTTTTTGCTATAGTTTTTGCTTATTTTAAAACTGTAATAACTATTTTCTCGTACTCAATCCAAGTGTTGAAGGTTGAAAATATATTGTTTTGAAAAATTCCAACGGTGGTTTTCGAAGGACGGAAGACAATGAAACTTCCCTTCCACTTGAAATAGAATACGGGAGGCATTATGGTGTACTAGCTTCATGTTAATGGTGTATGTATAGAAGTATAGAGAAGGTGCAGTTTCGCGCACGATTTTTTAATTAACAAATCACGTATTCGACTTGGAAAACTGTATCGAAAGCATGTAGGTATTTATACATGAATACATGCTTGCACTTGAAGTATTTGATATTTGATAGGTGTCAGAAGAATTTAGAATATAATTGATCGATATTTAGCGATTTAAAAACGCTGTTTGTTATTTATAAGTTATCCGTTGAAATTATTTAGTCTAAATTCCTTCGTATATTTTACGAAATAATATTTTGGCATTCCTAATTAGTCCGTGATGTTTATCGAATAATTTGATGGAATAAAATATAACTTGCATGGGGATTTTTCTCTACAAAATTTTAATGATTTGGGAATTTCAGAATGCTTTTGAAACTGTTTCCGTAAAATAGCGTGTACAATCTGCGATCTGTGTTTTAGGTGATTCTTATCTGCAACATTGTGTTGGATAGCGAAATATTTTACTTCTATTATTAGATATCAAAAGCCTTTTAATTATACCGGGTAATGCAAAATACATGCAATACCGTTTTCATTAATGGATAATTAAATTAAATAACTTTCAGGGAAAAAATTGAAATCAAATAAACACTAGAAGGATCTGTGGATTTTATAAAAAGAACAAATCAAAAGAAACGAAATTTAGCAAAAATAACTAGTAAACACTTATTGTAATCGAAATTAGTTATGTGGCCCTCGCAATTTTAAAATTTTTAACATACTCTTAAAATTCCTACCAACGGTCAATTGAATTTTCAGTTATAAAATCCGCCCAGAATCATGACAGTCAGTGCAATCTTCTTAAAAATAGACAGGAGAATCTCATTGTTTCTTTATTGCGAGAATTCTGAGCAAATATCACAAAAAATAATACATTTCAAATTCTGGGTAGTAGATGAAATTTCCAATTTCGTAATTCCAATTTAATTCTTTGTAGATTGAAATAATCTGTGTGTGAAAACATCAATAAGAAATCCTAACAATAATTTTGATCTACTTCAGTCAAAAGTTTTTCAAAATCCCCGCCCTGCTGACTTTCGTAATACGAAACTATACACACGTCAAACTTTGCTATTACTACGATGCTTCATTTTTACACTTGTTTTTGAATCATAATTACTGTAGAAACTGCTAATAACATACCATACAAACTGCTTGTGTAAATTCGTGTATTTTTTTTCTGGTGATGGCCCAACGGGGTCTATAACCTTTTTAAAGCTTATGTACCATGTTGTTGATATCATCAGTTAAATTTAAGTTAGTTTATGACAAAGCAAGCCATTTCTAAACTAATTTTGCGCTTCTGTGAATGTAGCCTATCCTTAGTTCGTAATGAAATATGCTTGCGTATCCACGATTTGCATATACGAGAATAACCCGCGGTTCCCTCATGGTTTTGTGGTCGAAATAATGCATGCTATCACTAATTTCTCCCAATAATTTTTTCTTCTAATAAACAATATAATTAGAAGGCGATAGTTAGCTTTTGATTTCCTGGTACGCGAAAGAGCAGATATTACCAATTATGAGAAGCAAAACACCTCGTAATATAATTTGCTATTACCCTTTATAATTGTAATGGCAACTAGTTTTTGCAATGAGAGGTATTTCAAAATTGGTTCTACGTAAAAGGGCAGAGAAATGATTATAACAAAGAATGACTCATATTATCCTTAAAACTATAAAATGCTAAAATTACTAAGAAGGTATAATAGTCTAAGCAATAAAAGTGAATATAATATTTTCAATGTGTAGTGTGCCCGCTTATTTGTGAAACTTTTTTTATTATCAATTTTATGGAGAAAAGTTACTCTTTGCAAAAAAATCTGCTTCCCGAAAATTTATGATTAAGCTACTCAAACTTCATTCACAGCTACAGGTTGATCACGAATTATTAACAATAAAATTAATAAAAATCAGTTGATACCAGCTTTCTAATTTTTCCGAATATGTTGTTCGATTAAACATTGTATGTATGCAGTAGGACTGTTAAAATTATTCTTTTTACCTCTAAAAAATCATTTCTTGTAGTGCACATTTTCAAACAGATCATGTTATCTATGAAGATATTTGTGTATAATAACACTGTAACAAGTATTCCTATCGGTTGTACAAGATGTTAAAAAATCACTGCGCAAAAGATTACCAAATAATATGTCAAAAACTACATATAAAAAGAAAACAAATTTCAACCATACAAACAAAAACTTAGTTTATTAGATTATTCCTTGTGGGGCGACTTGAAAGAAAAACTATGTTTGTAAAAAACATTTCAAAATATTGACCATTTGGAGAGAAGATAATTTAACCTTTTCTGAAAAATCTTTATTATACAAATTGATTTGTTAATAGTATAAACATTAATTTTAACAGTAAAAGTCGATGAATTTAAATTAAAATATACTTTTTAATTGTACGTACCTTTTGTTCTAAAATAGAAATTAAACACGATTTTCTCTGAGATCATTTTGATTTTTTTAATTTTCGATCATCCTAAACGTTGTAAATGAAGTTTGGGTCCCTTAATCAGCATTTTAAGAAAGCAGAATCTTTTGGAAGGAGCAACTTTTCTCCATAAAATTGATAATGGTAAAGTTTCCCAAATGTGGCGATTTAGAAGCATCGAAATCGATAGATTCTAATTTGTAGCTAGTATTCTGCTGCATTTTGTTTTATTTGATAATTAATAAAGAATATCTAGACAATTTGCTAAATTTGCGACATTTTCGAGCTAAAAATATTTTAAGTCGATTAATTTAATGCATTGGTGCAATTTAACGAAATTTTTACGTTTATATATCGATTTTTGGAAATAATTCCACAAGGTTGATGTTTAGCGTTATGTGAAAATAATCTTACTTTCTCCAAGTTCTTTGTATATATGTTCTTAATGCACATATTCTTGTGATTCGTACTGCTTATTATATTGACTTATAATTCCTCGTAATATACATAGATACTTGACAAATTTATTTTTTTATCTTTGTCATGTAGTTTAAAAAATTTTTCATCTTCTATATTTGCTGTTTTGTATATTTGTATTTATCAAATATTTATGTATACTGATGCAATATTATAAATGAGAAATTTTAGGGGGTGAGATATACCCATATAATATATTTATTAAATTGGGGACAAATATAAAGGCTTAGAAAGAATTAATAAATTATAGGAAAACTAATTTGTTTAGCTTCTATCAGAGGACGGAGAATACTGATTACATACAGTACAGGGATGCTTGCTAAAAATTTATGGCGGCCATCTACAAGTAAGCAAAAATAAACTTAGGTCAGCATTAGTGCTTTAGTATTTGTAAAGCCTTATGAATTACAAGCAGAAAACGAAAAACTATCTGTAAATTTATTAAATTTTTTGTAAATTCATCTGAGGAAAATTAAGAATTTTACTATTCAGCATTACACTGATTCGAACAATTGTAGGACCACTAAACAAACGAAGTGAATTATATTATCTTTTCCATACTTCAGCTATGTGTGAAGTAGTAAGAAAAAAGCTGGGAACAAAATTGCATATGCCTGTACACAACTGCACACTTGACAAATCGTTACCTTCAAAACGTAGAGTTTTGTAGCATTACATTACATTATCTTAAAATAAATGATAAGATTGTATGTAAATTATCATTAAGGTTCGCAAATCATCGTTTTCGATCGTAGGCGTCCTACAGGGAAATGTGCAATTTTAAGTAAGAATTTATATTAATAACATAGCCTTCTACGGCCAGAGTCAGTTAAAACTAAACGTGTTTCCGGTTTAAACCGTGTCATGGTTAATCAAAAACTCGAAATTTCACCCACAAAATTCTTTAGGAGGGGAATCACGGTAACTTAGCATGTGAACCATGCCAGAGACAATTTATAAGTTATAACTTATAATTAACATATAGTTTATTCTTTTTTAATTTTGACTATAATTTTGTAATTTCTCAGTGTTTCATTTTCTTTGGGTTTTTAGGTCTTTGGTAAAGCAAACAAAAAGCTTCTTAGTCTTGTAATTTCAGATGACTGCTTTTTGGCAGCAGCTTCTTTTGTATCAAGTAAAATCGGGACCGGAGTTGACGGAAATTCTCAAGCGCGTTTCCCTTCGTGTTAAAACTGGCTGCGGAGATTCTGGAATTAATTAGGACTTTGTTCAGGAAAATGCCGAATTCGTTTTGGGAGATTTGGCAAATACGGTTTTAGTCTATGCTATTAATTCATTTGCATCTGGATAGTAGTGGCTATGATACGTAATGCATGCAGTGTACACGATACGTACAACAAATTAGCGAATGCAGGTTTGAGCAAGCGGCCAGCACGAAGCATAGCTAATTCGCTATCAGGCACAAACACTAACGCTTGGGTTGTAAATTGGGTAATATCGGTTTCACCAGTACAATATTGAAGTCTTGTAGTGGTTATTTAATATGAAGGTGATGATCTAGCGAATTTTAATATTTAAACTACTCGTATAGTACGGGTTTTTCATCTAATCCGTTGATTCATCTACGGCCAGTCATAATTTTTTACTGTATACATCATGCCGAACTCTTTTGCCGATTATTCTTTCACGCATATGTGGTAAATAATTTCTCAATATTGGTTCACTCAATCTCCAACCGAGGTTATATTTATCCCAAAATTTACAGAATTTTTAGATTTTTGGATTTTTGAATGTTAGTAAACACGGGGTCGCTCGTGCTTGAAGTAATACATTTTCGAATATTGACTACCAAGCGATAATTTTAACGAGTCATTTCTTCATTCATATTTTTGCGTCATTCTTTGCTGCTAATAACAATATTGTTTCAGTAGTTTCTAGTCGCTTCACGGATCCTATAACTACTTGTAGTAGCATTTGCAACAATTGTAGAATTTATTCTAACATTTTCTTCCGAATAAAACTACTGAATAATACCATTTTATTTCTGGGTCAACTTGCGAAAACACAACGCGAAACGAAGAATGTAAAGTGGTTTGCCTAGAATTATTAAATAAAGTTTTTACAATTACTCAAAACGCCACTAGTTTATAGTAAAATAACGTAAAAGTTGTGTAGATCACGAATAAATCACGTACGTGTATGGACGTGAATACAACCAGCTCGTAAAACTTGTTTAATTTACTACTTCACCGGTTTTCAATGCGGAGTCTGTTATTATTAGCGATACTTTTTAAGTAAATCCATTGCTATATTGCAATTACTTAGCGTTATGAGATATAATTTAATAAAACTCAAATAAATAACACACATTACGTAAACCAGATAGCCGATATGGAGAGATAATTATTGGTGTAAAGTTTCTGATGAGTTCGTAAAATATCAAAGTGCAAAAGAAAAAAATATCGTACACAGATGAACCGCGAGAGATTTCATTTTCACCGTTAAGAGAAGGGTATTATGTAAGATCGCCAATTCATATTTTTAATTCGCAAACAATGCAGATAATCGACAAAGAGTGAGATTTATTTGTCGTAGTTAATTTCGGATAAGATGGCACCAAAGTCCCGTGTAATAGAAAGTTTTTATGAACGGAAGAATTATTGCTTTAAAAGAGCCATGAACCATGATCAGTTCTTCCTGCAAAATGTAAGATATCACGATATATTATATAAGTCACTTACCTGCGGCGTTAGTTCATGTACACTGAATCTTCTTAGTGACATATAGTTACTTCAAGTGAATCTTTGAAAATTGTGCACAAAATAGAGCTGTAACTGGATTTATCGAGTTGTGTCACGTTTCGAGTTGTGTCACGTTTATTGGCTTGTTTCTGCAGAAATCACAAACTAGCCAGACCCACTTTGATTGGCTAAAGGAATCCGAAATTAATTTCTGATTGATTTCGTGACAATTGATTGGCTTTGACTAGTTTATGATTTGTGCAGAAACAAGACTTATAGCTAAACAAGTAGCACAGTCTGCGTCTTTTATCATTTTGGTTTTCAAAATATTCGGATAAAATTCAGTAAAGTAATGAAATATTTTTTAAATAACCTGAAGTACTTGGTCGCAAAAACAAGTGGTATCTGTGCAAATATACGCATGTGCACATTGTACCCGATACTCCATCTTCTTCATAAATTGTTCAGTTTCCCAAAGGCTTATCAACATAAAGCAATATTTTTCATTCTGGCATTCTACTTTTATCACGTTAATGTTTAAAATTTCTACAGCCAGTTCTAGTGCATACGTTAGTCGTATGGAAGTTGTCTGTGTCAATTAAAAGTCTTTCGGTCAGTTTCATCAACATTCTCAGTGTAATTTAACGTTGTAGTGTTGCATGTGGTCAAGAGCGTCATCAAAGAACACAGAGTCCCAGCATCAGCTGCGTCCCTGCATCATGCTACAGCAAAAATCGTTCGTTTCGGCATCTATTTCAATAGTAGTATATTTTAAATAGTTAAAAATTATCATAGGTGACAATGGAATAAAACTATTGCCAACGTAATCTAACAATGGTTAAAAACAACGCCAATTTTATTTGTGACTTCAGTGTGTTGAATAGTATAACCTTAAAGAAGTGGTGTTCGAAAAAGGACATAAACCTTGTGTTAATGTAGTGAAAAGTTACAAGATTTAAGGTTAGTAGTTGATTTCATTTCTACGTCTTAACACGTCTCATTTAACAATTTCTTATTTACCGAAAGAGTGTTTAGGGACATTCCCGGATTCACGACCCTCAATTTCTGTTAATTTAAAACCTTCGTAAAATTTCAAAAACTTCTTAAATTTCATCCCGTTAAAACATTACAATACATATCTCCTGATCACTAAAAAGTTCATTGCACGAGGGTAGTCAAAAAAGCTTCAAGCTCAACGTAAAAATAGCGTTACTCGTCAAAAGTATTCTAGTACTATAGTTACGCATGCATTGAAATTTACATCGGACACTGGCGAAAACTGTATAATTGGTCGTTTAATAAAATTGTTAAACTTCAGGCAGCTTTCTATCTTTATAATATAATGAAAATAAATTAGCACACATGTGATTTTATTATAAAGTAATGTACTAAATATTGTAATAAATGGACTTACTCAGGATAATATAAACTGCTAAAGCTGGAAAGTAACAGTGCTTGTTGTTACTACAGGAAGCCCTTGCAATTATGTTTGAAGAGAATAGGAAGTTAAAGGGGCAATGATAATTTAATTTTTTTTAATATTATAATATATAATTTAATATAATAATAATAATCATAAAATAAAAGGGCAAGTAAAAAGGAACAAAACAGGAAAAACGCAAAACAAAGCGAATTTCTGAAACTTAAAAATGTTTCGAAGAAAATCAATATTACAGAGTAAAATATGTCATAGGCTGCTGAATGCATCTAAAAGATTTATACGGGTTGACAACCAAAATTCTCAGACACAACGTGACAGTTCTCTTATTCAACCTATCAGTCACCACTATTTTATGTATAATTTAAAAAATATCTTCTAGTGTCCCAGAAAAATGCAAAGTAACATTAGGTTAAGAATAATTGATATCACGAGGATGAAGTGTATACTGAAACGAGCAAGTTAAATATGTTTTTTAAATGCCCCTGAAAATCTGTTTTGTTTCCTATATATTTCTTACTTCATGTGACAAATAGGCACTGCGTTAACGTGTAAATAACTATGAAAGCGGTTGCCATTTATTATGTTCTCTTATATGAGAAAATTATATTTAATTATATAACCACTTAAAATGTTGAATTTGACCTTCCAACTTCGATTGGTGATGTTCTCTTGCTCTGCAATGAGATATTTGAAAGTACGTATAATTTTTTTTAATAGTAACCTACTTTTTTCAATTTACATCATCATCTTCGCTTATTTATGTTCACTCGAATATATCGCGTTTTTTTTTTTAGTAGAATACGGTTGCGATAACCATTCCTTTTTAGTACCAATTGCAAAAGTATAAACGTATACATTTCAAAATGTAATTGCCGTATTAATGATCCTTGGTTGTTTAAACTGCATTCACTAATTTGTAAATCCGATAGGTATGGAGCAGTCACAAAGCTGCTAATATCTTAAAGAGCGCATCTTTCTCACAGAATTATTAAGAGGTTGTTAATTGTGTAAGTGTGCAGGGAATATTGGACAATTTAAGTTTGAGCTGAAGCAAGTAACACATTAAAATTTCAGAATTAATGATGGTTAGGTTTAGTGTGAGGTTGCTAGAAGCGAACTAATTTATATACGATAATTCCATTTCACTGATAAGATTTTACTTTAACAAGGTGTGTCTTACTAACATATGTTAGGAACCGCGTCACCAAACAATTGGGAAAGTTTTTCATTCTTGGGTCACCGCTATTCACAAAACATATTGTTGTACATCGTACACCTTCTTCCTAATTACCTCGTCCCCGAAGATAATTAAAAAAAGAAACGACGAAATTTCATCAATAACATTCAGGTATTCGAGGGATTGTGTCATACACGAGAGTCTGTTGCAACTATATGCGAAACGGATGTAATTTGCTTTTACAAAATAAAGCTAAAAGACTACAATGCAATAGTCGAGGAATAAGGATGACCTTGAAGGTGACCGAAGTGCTTGAGGAGTATACCTACTACATACATATAAGACGTAAATGAGAAAAAGTCGCTTTGCTACATGGACTGTTATTGCTTTACTATGCAACAACTTCTCGTTTACTGGTCGGTTCCTAATATGTTACACATCGAGGGAAATCAGAATTCCGCATAACTTGGAGAAATTGAAGCGTATCCAAGTGCAATACGTGATTATTCAACTTACGCAAGAACTACCGTATGCAATTACTAAGACGTACGCTACTCCTTTTCTGTATTGCTATCTTTTCTTTTTTGGTTCAATTGAAAGGTGCTTACGCAATAAAATTGATGGAATTTTTAATCTTAAACGCCTTCGGTCATTTGAAGCGTGCGGAGCAAATCAATCATGGACAACTACAGGTTGTGAAATAAGTTATCCTGATGTAATACAATCGAAGACTATTTATTTAGAAAATGTATAAAGTTTAGGTAAAAAAAATAAGGAGGTATAAATACAAATCTAATATACAATTTATTTATAATAAGATCACATGAGAATGACCGGCAATTCGCCTGCACATAAGATTAACATTTAATAATAACCATGATGATAACCGTGATCGTGATGGTGTTCATGAACTGGTACTGGCACTGCTACTTTAACAGGATAAGGTACGTGCTTTACTACTGGTACGTGTATAGGTTTTTCTACGGTAAATGGGACTGGATTAGGTACATAAACTTTATATGGTACTGGAACTGGACGTTCTACGGGAACAGCTACTTTATGAACTACCGGGTATGGAGCGGGTACCGGCACTTTCACAGGAACTGCTACAGGTTTCTCTACAGGTACTGCTATAGGTCTTTCTACTGGTACTTTCACTGGGTATGGAACAAGTTTTAGTACAGGTACTGGCACTGGTTTCTCTACGTGAACTGGGTATGGTTGCGGTACATGTACTGGATACGGACGATCTACTGGTACCTTAACTTCAATTGGTATATGTTTAATAACTGGATATGGCTTTGGAACATGTACGGGTACGTGTACAGGTACATGAATTGGTTTCTCCACAGGATAGGGTTGTGGTACTGGTACTTTAACTGGTACAGGTATATTTTTAATAACTGGATACGGTTGCGGGACGTATACTTTAACTGGGTAAGGTCTTTCTACTGGTACTTTAACTGGAACTGGTACGTTTTTATAGACTGGATAAGGTTGTGGGACTGGTACTGGCACTTTAACTGGCACCTTAACCGGATAATGTACGGGTTTTTCCACTGGGTAGGGTTGTGGAACGTATACTTTAACAGGTACTGGTATGGTTTTGGTCACCGGAACTGGTATCTTCTTTTCTACAGGGTAAGGAACTGGGACTCCTTTGATCCATGTAATCGTTTTTTGTACATTTGTTGTGTGACCAAGATTGATTGTATGACCGCCGCCATATCCGCCTCCGGCGCCGCCGCCATATCCGCCTCCGGCGCCGCCGCCATATCCGCCTCCGGCGCCGCCGCCATATCCGCCTCCGGCGCCGCCGCCATATCCGCCTCCGGCGCTGCCACCATATCCGCCTCCGGCGCCGCCGCCATAACCACCTACAGCGCCGCCGCCATATCCGCCTCCGACGTTGCCGCCATATCCGCCTCCGGCGCCGCCTCCATATCCACCTCCGTAACCACCATCAAGACCGCCCCCATAACCATATCCTTCGCCCGATAGACCTCGTTTGAATTGCGTTTTAGCTTCCACAGCCTCATTCTTCTCTTCCGCTACAGCTAGGTATACTGTAAGCGAGACTAAGAACGACGTCAGCTGCTGGAACAAAAAACAAAATATTATTGTACAAAAAATTCTTTCGAATTATGGGATCGTAACCAGTTCCAATTTATTTTGTTAAACGATCTAGTGATTTAATACAGTTTCGCAAACTATAATCACTTGATGATTTCTAAAATTAATTGTATTATGCGCAGCAGCTATAGACGTAATTGCGGCGTAATAATTAATGATAATGTTATTAGAAAAATATTTAGCTGCACTATACTGCCATAAAAATCAATTCACTGGTTCTTTTAAATACAGGTGAACTAATTCCGCTTAATATCGATCCATGCACTAGATGCATCACTTTCGAAATGTTGCGTTTCTTCATGTAAACCGATGACCATTCGCGCACACTATAACAAACAGCGCTCACTCACCATGGGCCTCATCGTCTATCTTCTTGTTTGCGTTGTTTGCGTATGGATGGTAAATGGGTGTATGTACCTCGGAAATGGCAGAAACAGACTGTTCGAAATTATTGGAGCTTGGGCCGCTTTTATACCGGGTGCTTTCGCCGACGAGTTCGCTTATCCGCGAAAAGTGCAATTCTTCTCCCACCCCGGGGAGAATAAGACGTTTCTTCAATTTTTTTTCGCATCAGAAAAAATGCGTCTCCTTGTCAGAGAGAACGCCTCTTCTTTTAAAACTTACACATAGATATATCTACCATTTACCGATACGTATGGCTATCACAGTAGATATTTCGCAAGGTATTTCAAATTTACGTCCATACGCTATGGCTTATAGCATTATCTCAATAGGACGCACCTAACTTTCATACGAGTATTTGTTAGAAAAACGGGCAGACAACATCGATGATAAATCACTAACGTTACATAACGATTATTGAACATTTTAAGTGAGAACGTCCTTTTGCAGTTTACAATTTTAAACTAATGAGATTTATATTTCAAAAATGGAGACTGCAAAAGGATGTTCTCACTTAAAATGTTCAATAATCATTACGTAGGATAGAATCTTAGAAATCCTACTTAATATAGTTTCAAATTTGTAGTGTCCCAAGCAGAACCGTTGACCACTCTTCAGCATTAATTACATTAATTAGTGACTTACAAAGCGTGAATGCGTAACATCTTTTTAGGTCCACTTTCATGTTTCGCATATGTGACTTTCAGGATTACAATTTGATGGAAAGAGATAGAGGCGATGAAAATGTTATGTAGCGGTATGTATATTTTATGCTGTTGCGGCACGCGTTCTTTTAATTTACTGACTTTTGTAACAAAAATTTCTCCATTGCATACTCTCTCTTTCTATACATGATGTCTAATTACAATAATATTTGTATCGTACAGCTATGAAAACTTACGTAATTTCAACTAGTTGGAGCAGGTAGGATAATTTAGGCTACATTTTTTAAACGTATGTACATACATTTGTTGAATTTGTGCTACAATAATCACCTTAATAAATTAAAACAACTATTCTTTGTGCTTCTAATGTTCGGCAGATATTATTAAATATTCACATGTAATACCATGAAAAACTTCGTCGGTGTTGGTACATTTTACTAAACTCACTGGAAAAAAATTGTGATAGGGTGACCCATAAAATTGCAGTAGATTTCGCAGTATCCTTAGGGCAGCAGCACGTGATGGATTTCTTTCACCATATCTAACTAGATGAAGAGATTATTAATTTTGGCCAATTATTTCAAAAATTCGAAAATCGTTTAACATAATAGATATAAAATTTAGCTCTCGGTAGCATTTGTTTTAAGCCATTCTTAAAAATTATAATTGTAAAAGCAGTATAAATATTTTTTTGATATAAGAATTATTTACGACTAAAACATTGTTTCTGTTGGCTTTAATTTAAATAGCAGTTGTTGATTTTTCTAAGATCCCATTTACTTGTATCTCTGAGAATGCTTTAAGAGACTCATTTCAATATATTGGAGAACGTGGACTTTGTCAAACCGTTGGTTCGCCCTACCTGGGAATTTAATTTCGAATTAAAAGACTACAAATTGGCGGAGAAAGATTACAAAACGAATTGATTTCTACATACAATGTTTGTGGTGACTCAATCAATGAAACTATAATATCATTAGGAATATAACAAGTGTATGAAAGTATTTATGGTTAAAACTTGGTACAGCTTCAGTATTCACATGTATTTATCTCCCAATATATTTCAAAGTAGGTTTTCTAAAATATTTTTTTCGTCATTTCATGTGATTCACGATTTGAAATGGCTGCTACTATTTATATAAGTACACTGCCCGACAAAAACTTAGACGCGGTAAGATGTTTTACGGGTTTTAAGGGTTACAACATTTCTTTGCGAAACTAGCAACATATCTAATTAAGTTTTTATTCATAAAAGTAAAATAAACTTAACAATATCTCCTCCAGTAATATATGAACTAAATAATAAATTATTATTCCAATGTTTAAACAATTTCTGCGACAAAAATTTAGACGCTCTGTTGCAAATGTAAAACAAAAATCAACAAATGAGTGATCAGTAATGCGTAGATCCTCCATTGTTCTTAATCACTTCCAATAGTCTGTTATTAATAGATTTATATAAATCTAACACATAATTTTGAGGGATATTCTGCCATTCAGTCACTATTGAAGTTTTCCGAAGTACCGTGAAATATTGATGGCCTCCGCCATAAACACGACGTGCCAATTCACCCCACATGTTTTCAATAATGTTTAAGTCTGGTGACCGTGCCGGCCACTGTAAAGTTTTGAACTTTTTCTCTTTAAACCATTCAGTAATGGTTTTTGCTTTATGAATTGGCGCGTTATCTTGTTGAAAAATAAAATTGCGCCCGGCCCTTTAGTTTCCAAAACGTAGAAGATTGTCACGCAATAAGTCTTTATACGTCACAGATGTCATTTTGTTTGTACAAAACACTATCCCACTTTTATCGCGAAATCCAATCGCTGCCCATATCATCACAGATCCACCCCCTAATAGTATGGTCATTTTCACTTTTGGTCCCTTTCTCAGATCATGATAATAATGCGAGTATCCATCCGGTCCGTCCAAATTAAAACGTTTCTCATCGGAAAATATAACTTTTTCCCATTGTTTCTTCCAGGATACGTGTTCTTCAGCAAATCTCAACCTCGCTTCTTTGTGTTTCGCCGAAAGTGGCGGTTTTCTCCACATTTTCTTCCGTGATATTACCGGTGACACCTTTAAAATCCTTTGAACATTACGCACGTGCGTTTGTACCCCCGCCTGTTCTGCAATAACCCTCGCCAATGCAGAAGAATTGGATGCACACCGCAATATCATGCGTTTATCCCGCTCACTTACAGCTTTCGGTCGCCCCTGGCCTTTTGGTTTGCCGTAATTTTCCGGATCTTTTAGGAAATTTCTAACGGAATGATCGCTTCTTCGTAACCGACGAGCAATTTCCTTCTTACTAACACCATCCTGGTGCCAGGCTAGAACTTTACCCCTTTCTATTAAGGATAATTGTTTTTTTCTACCCATACTGCAAACACTTTATAAAATATAATTTCTCGTGGTGAAATGTATACACTTAACCAGCACAACCACTGCATATAAAGAGAAGTATCAAATTAAACCATTTTTGCTTATATTAATGCAATAAATGCACAGGGTCTAAATTTTTGTCGCATTTAAAATTCCTATTTTGATCTGGGAAAATCTCAATTACCCTCATAAAGCAATAAATACCCAGAAATATCTATAAATGGACTATTTACATAACAAGTATTAATAACCTTCATTTACATTTTATATAATGTCTATAAACCTTGTTTCGTAAATAGAAACGATACCGCGTCTATGTTTTTGTCGGGTAGTGTATATGGTATATAATCCTTTCTATCATTTGACGGTGCAGGGTACGAATTACAACATATTAACTTAATCTGTTTGTGTTTAATCTGAGAAATCTTTTAGTTTGGGATGCTCTCAAAAAAATAGAATTTCAGGAATTAGTATACTAAGTTCGGCGTTCGAAACAGCGAAATTTGATGAGGTACACACAGAAAAAGAAGTTCTTGAATGGAACAAATATATCTTTCAAATTATTTATTTCACTCAACAGGGGATATTTGAGTGAAAGCACACTTTTCAAGAACAACAGCTCGAATCTGTTTGAATGCACAAACGTTTTTACTTTACATAGTTTTGTTGTACCAAACAAAACTATGTGCTTCGTGCGTCGTCCGCAATATCCGTCGTGTGAACGCATTGCAATCGCAATCGTAATCTTTCGTTTAAGTTACGTGAGTGGTAACATGTAAATGAAGGAAATGATTGGTTAGTAGGATTCAATAACGTTCATACTAGAAATAGAAATGTCTACATAAAAATAGAATAGTTGCGGATTGGTGAATATCAAAAGTCGTGAATAAGCGAAAATTGCAAAACTCTTCTCGATATCGCTTTCAAGAACCGTAATACATAATACAGTCTGTTTAAAGTTATGCTTAACTTTGATATTGTTAACCCTGCAAAGCCAACGCCCGAGTCGCCAGCGACCCGATGGTATAGACTTAAACTTCATTATTTACTTTTAGGTTTTATTAAAATATAAAAAATATTATGAATATTTTCTTTTTTCTAAAGAGAACCGTCATCGGGTCATAGGTGACCTATTTTGATACAGAAAAATAGCTTTGTTGTTCGCGGGTTAATATTGTTGGAGTTAGGTTACAATTTCTACTTAACTGTAACCAATGTCGGGCGAGATAACGAAAACGATTAAAGTTTTGCAGCGACTAGATACACTCGTGTTTATTTGTCTCATGAGAGGGGTTCGTGTTGTCTACCGGTTCCCCTGGGAGTCGACAACACACAAGTATTCCCTATTGCCTAAAACTGACCGGGACCTAATCTAACCTAACCAGATTTACTCTGAAGGTTTTTGGGGAATGTGAGTAAGCTTGAAGAAACTTGAAGGGAATTTGTAAGATATAAGGCCCACCGTTTTTGTTTGCAACCACGTCGATCTTTAGGAAGGCCTTGATATTAATTTATCGTAACGGAAGAAGTGAATGATATTTTAGAGAGCTTGAGTTTATTTAGAGGAATAAACGTTACTACAAAATGGAGCTTCTATGTACTTTCGTTAGTTTATCCACAATGTTAATAAAGTCGTTTTCTAAAGGATTGGGTACCTTTAAGGTACTGTTACCCCGTGTGCTAAATTGATGCTTTCTTCTCTAAAAAAAAGAAAGCATCTATCTTGCTAACCATTTCAGTGGATTAATAATATCAACAGAATAATATGTTTTTAAAGTAACGGCATACTTGAGATCACAGTTAAAAAAATGACAAAGAAGTATATATTTGCCACAAACTGACGAAGTCCTTAAAAAAAAGGACTATGTTATTATTTGTTTCAAGAGAATATTCAATTTAAAAAAATATTACTTTGCCGTTATTGAAACTTACTCTTTGGTTGAATGAATGTATATTTGTTTGAGCCAAGAACTTTTCTTTCTCTGCGCAGAAGTAAAAGGTTTCCGCCTATACGTGGTGAAAACTCTTAGAAGCTACTAGTTCTAAAGTTCTTGAAAATCATTGGTTGTGCCTTTACACAAGAAAGTAACACGGTTGCTAATGATCAGTCGTGTACATTTATTTGTTATAACGCGTAAATTATTAGTATGCTTCTAGAAGCATAAACTAGTTTAACGCTATAAAGAATTAAGGAATTTAAGTGGTTTCTATCACTGCTCTAAAAGTATGAAGACCAATTCCCTCTAAACGAAATTTATGTATTTGTTATGAGATTAAACTTGCGGCTACATTTTAAAGGTTTGATTTCGTATTCAGTGATCACCATCAAATGACTATGACCTATACGATCTTAACAACTGACCTATGCATATTTCGTATTACATCAAAATTATATATTCACTTTCCCACCATAAGATGAATGTGTGATTCTTTGCACACACACACTAAATTTCCTACCCAATTCCACCGAAGGCTAAAATGTGCTACGGTAAAATTTTAAGATTTCCAATTAGAACAAAATGAGATGCATATCTCACACTTTCATTTCCTCATAGTATAAAACTCTTATTCCAGGAATAATTCGGAATTTACAATATCTTATTAATTCTATGGTATCGGAAATATAAAGAAGGGAACTCTGCAAATTCATTGCTTAAGGTTAGATTATTAACGAAATTATTGTTGTTTAAGGATTCCTTAAGTTTTAAGGCTATTAAGGAGGATATAAATTAAGCACCAAAGAGCATAAGATAAGCATCGTATTGTTTTAATTCATGTTGGCGTGATCGCTAAATTTAGCTTTTTAATCACAATAAATTCTGCATTTCGGGTGGTTTGTTGTAAACATACAAAAAGAGAATACGAAAGAAAAATGGATATTAAAAGGGAACATCAGGCTTGAGTTATTTTTGGTTTTCATCGCATATACACATCATCTACAAAAAACAGCAGAATTTTTGCTAAGCGATAGACACTTCGGAATTAATAAGTATTTTATGATAATTATATAACAACAACTTAAAATTCGAGAATATATAAATAAATTATGGTGGCAGACGGGTTTCTGCCCATTAGTCTTCGATAATTGTGTATAACTACTTTGATTTGTGCATTTTATAAATCAGCTTTGACATAAAATACAGGCATGAGAAGTAATACGTGATGGGGATCCTACACGTCACGCTAGACTAGATAAATTCGAAAGAATCGAAACTTGCACATATTTGAGAGTCAAGAGAGCTAGAAACGGTAAGATGGAGGAGCAAATTATGAACAGAGGAACTAGTGGATGCAAGAACCAACAATTAATACAGTAGTTAGGAAATAAGGAAGAGCTGGTTGATAAGAGAAGAAGAAAAGGATGTCTTAGAAGGATAGAAAGAAATGAACGGAATGCGGAATAGAGGACATGAAATTACTAACAATAAAAGAAATTGAAAGGAAGCGTACGGAGGAAGCCTTCGGTTACAAGGACCGGTAGTGCCATTACAGACGGAAATGGTCGAACTAATAATGTTTTCCTTGCATTTTGTTTGGAAATTCTCCATCTGCATAATTATGGTGGTCGAACTGTGCACGTTTTATTTTTTTATGATTAATACAAACATAGACCCCTAATCATTAAAAATATATGTATCAAAAATTGTTTCAGAAATAGGAGACTTCACAATATAGCATTTTTTTAAACAAATTACTTAGTTTTATATGCAAAGTATTCTGTAATAATAATGTCCAATGTATATGCATATGAAAATTATTCTAAATTTTTCACTATTGTCCATTAGATTTAATCTTTATTGCGAATGAAGTCAAGGTAGCCACGAGAATATAAAACGTGTGAAATTCGACATAAACACACAATGTGGTATATAGTAGTGAAATATTTAGTAGGTACCCAAGGTATGCGTCGATTAATTCCCTAATGTCTAACTTACATACTTCTTTTTCGACGTGAATGTTTCGCAATGATAAAACTCATTCAACTGATGTGCAAAAGGAAAAGCTGTACAATCGTTTATTTCATTAATTAGGTTTTGCAATCACCGAACCGGAAAATCTGTAACGAAAACAATACAGGTCACAATCTGACAATATCAAACGTATAATTTATTGGTAATCTTACATAAACGCAGATTATTAACGACATTCGTATTTCTGAACGATGGTTAGACACATACACATGTATGTATTAATACATTATCGTTGTTATATGCTTATCGGTTGCTTTCCCGGTTAAACCATTTGCTTTTGATTTCTATCATGAATTAATTTACATACGTTTGAGAATATTAATCTTCAAACGTGTATATCGTATACTCAACTAAACGAGCCATACGCGTACGCAGACACGGCCTACAATTTTTATCTTTTATCCTTAATTTTAATTTGAAGTCGTTTCAGTGAAAGTCGTTCTATTTCAGCATCGTACTTTCCGATGCGTATTTGTTTTGCATTTTCTATATATGATGTCATCCATAGCTCATTATAATAATAATGATGTTATAAGTATTATTGTTTAAAAATGAGGGAAGTTATAAATACTTCCTTGAAAACATAACTACATATACATGCATAATAAATAAAGAATGTAAAATTTTCATATTTTTAAAAATGTTAAACTGTTGAAGTTCACAAGTATATAAGCGTTTAGAAATGGACGAACTTTTTGCAGAAATGGGTACATTAGACCGTTTAGGCCATCTCACTCTGCACATGAAGTATTTGGTATACCTTACTTCAAACTATTTGGTTTAGATAAATGAAAATATGCCCTACATACATACTAAACGCGATCAAATTATTTGCCCCGAATTCTAACTATTTTGAAGTGTATTATTTCCTTTTTGCTCAGGTATATGGTTTATCCCCTTATCGATTGATATTCACTACCAATAAACAATTAAGCAAGAAAGTTATATTCATAAACTTATTACTGAAGGAGCTGCAGTTATTTTACAATTCATTGATCCAAGGCTTTTGCAATTATTTTTATCGCTCCAACAGAAAATATGCTAGAAAAATGTCACGTATTTTTACTATAACTTTAATGTTTAAATAGGTATCAAAATACTTAGGCGACAGTGGTGTTGTCAAAATTGCAAGGAAATTCAACATTTATTAACTTACAACATCAAATAAGAATTTGAAGGTAAAATCAAAAAATGCAAAATGAATTACGAGGAAATAACACATGTGGAAAGAATCAACATCGGTTGAGAGAACAAGTTACAGAGAACATATGCTAAGTCAACGGTTTGAAGATAGAAAAACAATACTGGCGATTATAACCGATCGAAATAAACGACTCCCTTCTACGATTCTAAGCTATCATATACTTTATTTATACTTCGTCAGTAAAAAAGAAGTTTTCGAAAGCTTGGAATTTCATAGAAGGAAGTATCGGCTAGAATCCCGAGTATTGTTTTTCCATCTTTAAACCGTTGTCGTAGCATACTTCAGTACTTCTGCTCTACTTGCATACCTTATTTTGCCAACGACACTCTGACGTACTTTCATGCTTAAACCTTATGTTTTAATCCACTTATATGCTTGGGTTTGAAGAAATTATTTTAATGATTGCAAACAAATGGAAATCGAAGGAAACAAATCTCCAAAAAGAATTATTGCTATAGCAATCTCTTCCTTTCTATATGTACATTTTTCTTCATTTATACAATTTTATATGTTATATCTCTGCATTCTAATGTAATCAAAAACAATTCCTTCTATTAAATTGTATTAGGCGAATCGACGGCGTGCTTTGTTATGTTTGACGAGTGCTATAAATTTCTACATGACTTTATTTTTATGTTAAGTGTGTGCAACATTCCACAGAATTATGTAGATAATGAAGAAGAATTTCGAAAGTTTTAGGGGAAATATATTCCGGAATGGAAATTGCCAACAAGAGGTCAATTACAATTTAATTTACCGCGAGTGGAAAACACGGTTACGGATCGAATCAAGGCGGAGTTAAAAAATAAACAAAAATATGGCTGACCGTGGATGAAACAACGATGCAAGAAAGAATTAAATGTGTTAGTGCGCACTTTAAAAAGCGATGTAACGAACGAATGTACGAACGATGTAACAAACGATAGTAGAAACTATAACAAATACCTTTAAGAACTTCAATATATTGGTAACCTAACTTATGGTAATGTTGATTACAGACGGGGGTTCAAACATGGGTAAAGCTACTAAAACAATCTCATCCTCAATTGGTTCAGATAACTTTTCTCTTTGCTCCACGCGTATCATCTTGCAGATGAATTTATTAGAAACAGTCCATCCAAAATTAGATCAATTAATAGTTTCTACCAAAAAAGTTTTTATTAAATCTCTCAAATGCATTCGTGAGTTCCAACAGGGTTGTCCGGGCATTTCTCAGCCACCACAGCCGGTATTGACCAGATGGGAAACGTGGCTTACAGCTGTCTTTTATTATAAGAAAATTTTGCATCTTATTAAACCTTGTATCTTAAATTCAAATCTGCAAGAAGCCCAAGTAATTTCAGTAAGCCAACGGTTGGTTTCAGATACCGAAATCCATACTCAAATAGAGTAAATTACCGAAAATTATTCAATTCTTTTGAATACTATTTTAAAATTAGAGAACATCAAGCTTCCATTACATGAAGCGCTAAATATAGTTAGTCGATGACCTTAAAGCCTCGTTAGGAAATCTAACAGATAATGTAGGAACGGTTATAAATAGGAATCCCGATTTTTAAACTATAGCGCCTACAGACAAGGGTCCAAGTGAAAACAAAGAGTGCGAATGTAATGCGAACGACCCTTTTAAATTCGCGAACTTCACATCATTAGACGCGGCACGCTCATTTTCCAAATACACCTCGCCGTAGGAGTATAACTGAGTCATCAATGGAAGCCAATTCCAATGATACAATACTACAGCGAATTTTTGCGTCAGTCTACATCAACAACACATTACATACATTATTTTTGATATTTGATAGTAATTGAGCCGTACGCTAGTGTGAAAGTACTCGTTTCTGCAGGCTTACTAGGTACCCCATAAATAACGTTAAAGTTGAATGTGTAAACCAGCTGAAATTAAGCGAAAAGCCCAATTTACTATTCCAAGTTTACTTTGAAAATAGTTTTTTACGTTAGAATTTCTACGAATTACGAATTACACGTTAATTACTAAATACATAACAATGGTTTCACCACACAGTGGCTTCTTCAATGGTACAAATGTAAAACTACCTACTCCTGTATACTATTTCACTGGTTTTCATTGCCTACCTACAACCAATCTTGAAATATAGATGAAATTTAGAGATGATAAGTAAATAGATTTAGTAAAGGTGAGCTTCGTTTGATCGTTAAGTAAATCGCACATTGAAGATACCATCGAATAGTATTAATAATTAAAGGTTTGCAGCATCAATAGACTAAAAATTCCTTGGACTTTACAGTAACAGATAGGTGTGCAGGATCTATACTTAGTAATATTGGAAAACTTCGCATTTTTGTTGATGGCAACATTTTACACTGGAAGAATTATTTTCAAAAAGTTAAAATAATTTTTGGAATTTCTTTTCACTACTTACATACACTGATAGCAATTTGCTTTTATATTTGTTATTAGGCAGCATTCAGCATAAAACAAAACTATAAACTTAAAAAAGGTTACAATTGTTTATAACAAAAAGAAACTTTTCGTTCAAAAATGTTGGACATTTTTAGTAAATAAAGAATCACCTGTAAAAATGCCTTGTTTCCAGTATATGCGTTGCTACACGTGAATTATTTCTATTTAATCTTGCAAAACGCATGTGTTCATCAAACCTTACATTAGAATTGCGACCAGTTTGGCCTACACAAGTAATCGTTAAAATTAATTTTATAAATAAATTGATGCCCTGTGGTACTTTTAACAAAATGATTTTTTAGGGTATTGTTACCTTGTAACCATTTTTTTTTACTGCTTAATTCTATGATTTTTATGGATTGAAAATGACCAAACATATATAATGAACTCTCGCTGAAATTACGGATTACAGTATGATTCCACTAGATAAACGGAACGAACATTATACATCACAACAATCATCTGCAGAAAACAATAGCTGTAGATTCTATTCGAAGATTGTTTTCTTTGATTTGTTATTATGCGGAAGTACATGCAGATATTTAAATTAAATGTCGCTCAAAAACGTTCTGCTTTAATCACTTTAGACGTTCTTAAGTGTTATTCTACTATGTGCGTTAAAATGTATTTTTTTTTATTCGCATACTATCGATATAAACAACCGTTATATAATTACTACGCCAAATTCCAATGATTCATTGTATTTTTTACACTTTACTTTGCGTCTTGTTTCGATTTTGGATGTCCCAATTTTTTTCGTTGACTGCCGTTTTCTCCTTCTAAGGCAACAATTGGTTAACTTTTACCGTCGCAATTACTTGATTTTTCTCCAATGACAACGCAAGTAAAAACTAGATTCACTTTTCAGTATGTAATAGTGCGGTCGTACGCCAACTACGATTCAAGAAATGAATCTAGAACACCTGTTTTCACTTGCGGTGTACGGACATATACCATATGGCGGGTAACTTCCTGCTTCTATTTAACGGGACAGGCTCATGCGATTCGTTTTAGCACTATCGTGCTATAAATTCGTTATAAGGTAATCTACTTGCACTTTTAAGATATACACACGTAATGGATGTAAGTATTTTTTCAAAAATTATGTACGTGACCAATACAATTTCGATTTCATGGGATGCGAGTAAAATTGGTTATGAAACTAAAATGACGTATATACGAATACGAAGAGGAAGGTTTTTAATGTACAGTTAAATCGAATAAATAGATTTTAATTGTTCTTTAATTATTAAACGTGTGTCAATTTGTTAATTTCTTATTTAATTAACGAATTGGAAAGTTGTATCATGTACACGTATAAGTATCATGCATATTATGACTCCATGGAATAAAATGTACGAGAAATTTATGTAACATTTATTTAAGAAATCGTATAAATTACACAAAATTGTTCTAGATCGGAAGGACAAGAAAAAGAATACAAAATAAAAAAAAAAGAATAACGCGGAAACATATAAATACAAAAGACGACAACTCAGAGAAATCACACACTACGTGTAACACGCGAAAAGTCTATTCGACACGAGGAATCACCATGTATATTCGCCTTTGTTTTTGTAATAGTGATCGTAATTTTCGTAATGCGAATGTACTGGATAAGGTACTGCTACTTTGATTGGAACAGGAACATGCTTCACTACTGGTATTGCGACTTGTTTTTCTACGGTATATGGTACAGGCCTCTCTACTAAAACTTTATATGGGACAGGTACTGGTTTCTCTACAGGAATTGCAATTTCTTTATATACTGGATACGGAGCTGGTACTGGTACTTTAACATGGACAGGGTACGGCCTTTCTACTGGTACTGGAACAGGGCGGTCTACGGCTATCTTAACTGGATAAGGTACGTGTTTTATCACAGGTACGGCTATCGGTTTTTCTACATGTACTGGATACGGTTGGGGTACAGGTACAGGGTATGGACGATCAACTGGTACTTTGACTTCTACTGGAACTTTTTTAATTACGGGGTAGGGTTGTGGAACATGGACTGGAACATGCACAGGAACATGTACTGGCTTTTCTACAGGGTAAGGTTGCGGTACAAGCACTTTGACTGGAACCGGAATATGTTTCTCAACAGGATATGGTTGCGGTACTAGAACTTTAACTGGATAAGGTCTATCAACGGGAACCTTAACCGGAACATGTACATGTTTTACTACAGGGTAGGGTTGTGGATAAGGAACAGGTACTTTAACTGGTACCTTAACAGGGTAAGGTACATGTTTTTCAACCGGGTATGGTTGCGGTACCAGAACTTTGACCGGGTATGGGACATGTTTCACAACTGGCACGTGGATGTGTTTTTCAACAGGTACTGGTACTGGAATACCCTTGATCCATGTAATGGTTTTTTCTATATTGGCGGTATGGCCCAAATCGATTTGACCGTAACCCAGTCCACCATGGACGGCACCAACATTAAGACCTGCGCCAGCTAATCCTAACGTTAATCCTCCTTCTAGGCCATGACCTCCTTGTCCAAGTACATAGCCGTTATCGAAGTCACCACCGTAGCCGTAACCTAGCGTCAATAGACCCCGTTTCGTTTGTTTCTTATTCTCGCTTGGTTCAACTTCTTTCTTCTCCTTCTCTGCCTGTGTTAGCACTACTGCAGAAAGGACTAAGATAGTCACAAATACCTGCAAAAAAAGAATTTGTGTTAGGAGCTGTTGTAATTTAAATTGTAGCACTGCGTCACTGCATGTATCCTCAATTCTCGTCGATTTTAAGGTCACTGTTACACTTGTGCACTATATTTATAACACCAAGTAATTAGAGTGGCACCAATTATAACGGGAGGAAAAACTCACCAGTGGTTTCATCGTGCTCTGCATATGTTACCCTACTAGTTCAAGAACTGAACTGATTGTCTTATTCGGTGACACGATGACTTTTATACCGATGTTGGCGGGACTTTCGCTTGCAAAACCGACAACGGCACCGCCACTTAGGTGGCGACAAGCCGGGTGCGTTCGTTCGCGTTCTTCGGACTCCCGCCCCGTGAAAGTCAATTTTCAGACGCCGCTCCGGAGGACGTTTAATGTCCTTTACGTAACGTACGTCACAATACACGCACCGAAATACGCCGAAAACAACATCTTGCGAGCGTGCCGCTTGCTTAAAATTCAACATTCGATGGCCTATTATTAGGCACGTAGACCTTAAACTTGCGAAGCAATCGATGTCAGTTCTCTACAGGTTGATGTTTTTCTTGTAGATACTTCGTCAGTACCCTGCTGCAGTTTCAAATCTACAGGACGTTGTGCCGAGCTTCAGGACAATACGATCCACAGGACTTAAGTAGACCGTTACACAAATGCGATATCTACAGAAGCAAGGAAGCCGGCGACATATTGAGGTAAGTGAGAATTGGTTTATGATATGTACATAATTTTTCCTTGTGGAGATAGAGATTGTTACGTTCGTGCCACTATTACGTGTAATGAGTTATATTATTATAGGATTGCATGACTTATTATTGCTTTATCGTAAATTTAAATCGTAAGCATAACTTTATTGACTTAAAGACAATGGTGCTTTGTTATTATGTAATATCTCTTTATGTGAAAACAAGAATTCATTTCAATGCTTTCAATTTCCATGTGATTTTCTAAGGTCAAAAGAGGCTTACAAATAAAATATTAAAAATATTGACGGTCTACTTCAGTATAATGGTGAAATTATTTATGCAATGCAATTGTTTGTACTTAGCTTCGCTGTTCCCTTTTCGAATAATTCTCTGTTGTCATTTTGAAGGTAATGCCTTAAATTAGGTGTGCCTATATTTTTTTATGAAGAGGTATTCTATCAATTCGATTGCCGTGCCTCACAACGCGATATATTGCGTTAGTACGTTTGTTATTCCCCATTTTTCTTATTATTCTTTCAAGCAAAAATGTGAAATGCATATTATGAACAATACTAATATGTCTCTGAAATCCAAGTGTCCTTATAGTTCTAAGATGACCATCCTTTTTCCCTGGCTTCGAATAGCTTTATTGACGCAGTAATTTCCCTATTATCAAGATTAACAACCCATACACGTAATTTTCACATGCTTTCACATGAAGAACTGTCTTACTTAGAAGAATGGTATGATAATAACTTTTGCACTTATTTCAGGAGTAGTTGTGTCAGTTCTTTGTAAATTGGCTATTGTTATGATAACCACACATACTTCTAAATTGTGAAACTATTATCTGCGTTTTTAACGTTTTCAATCCATTTAAACAGTAATGTGTCGCTGTATAAACTTCATAATTTTTTTGACTTTTCAAATTTGCGACGATATATTTAGAAATATACTGGGTGTTCAGTTTGAACCCCGTTCTATGGGTAACTTTTTTGTTTCTAAAGATACAAGAGCGGTTAAATTACAAAACAATTGAAGTTCTTTACGTAGATTACGTAGATTTAGAATCAGAAAAACAATTGACTGTACCAGTTCACCGGAAATGATTCCAACTTTGGCGTTTTAAATGGAACACCTTGGAACACAACCATTTTCGGAATTTATGTCATTCTGCACCTGAATGCATCATTCATCAGAAAACGAGAAATATTTCTTATAGTAGACCGGGGCAGCGATGTTCTTGTATTAAGTGCACCACGATTGTCAGGCACAGTTTAACAAGTTGCTGTGCATTTGTGAACATTTTGGACAATACCTTTAGATTAGAATGTTATCACCTGCCCGTCTCATTTTCTATGTTAGGTTGCTGTAATTAATGTTTCTTAATACAGTAAATACAAGTGAAAGAATTTGGTTATTAAGATTATGCTTTCGGGTGCAGAATGACTCGTAGATTCTGAAAATGTAAAAACATACAAAGTGTTCCATCTAGAGTCATTTACGATAAACTGCTACAGTCAATTGTTTTTCTGATACGAGACTGGATCTACAGTAGAAAACTCGATTGTTTTGTCTTTATATCTTTAGGAACAGAAAAGTTACCCACCGAACGTGGTTCAAACTGGACACCTTAATGTATAACTACATACGTATAAATGTGTATTACACCATGCTGTAATAATGAAAGTACCTGCTCCAGATAAACTTATTTTAAAGTGTATTTCAAATTAAAGGAAACATGCAACAAGCAGCTGGACTCTGGTCATTTTCTTAACATTTACTGCAATTCGCAGAAAAAATTGAGGTAATAAATGGAAAATATATGCAGTTAGCAGGTCACTCTATATACAAAATATAACAATTTAACTGTGTTACATATATGTACATATGTATACGTACATATATGCATACGCATGGTAATTGGTGTCAAGATTTCTTTAACTTGGTAATTTCATATTTGGTATGATGAAGTAAAAAACCATTGCAATATAAATGCAATAGCATTCCAAGGTCACTTTTATTTTCTAAATAATATAATATTAAATAGCAATAAATAATTTCAAAACTTGTCCATCCAATTAGGAATGTGTTACCTAATATTTTTCTGTTAATCTCCGCATGTTTTACGTACGTATAAATCACTATGCAAAGTTCTTTGTAACATTTTCAATATGCTGCATAGGAAAGCGAATGATGATAAATCGAATTTGGTTGACCTAGATGTTCGAAATATTTCGACCACAAAAAATACATTTACAACACATATGACATACTGCCGTATTTTTCGTTTTTGAAAAGCTACGTAAGCTACGCTTCTGAGTTGTTGCAAGTAATGATATAATAGAGACATTTGAAATTAGAACACGATTGACGTTGGAAAATTTCACCTGAAAAAAAACGTATCTTTAACCTTTCAAATAGGTTCGCTACTAAATATGTATAGCGGCTAAATTGGCTATCGATTTTAGATGCAAATCGTCTTATTTTAATAATAATAATTGCCGGCCAGTGTTTCGCGTAGGTACGTCGAATATACAGGATGATTCGAATTAACGAGCCACTATTGGTATCTTACATTGAAAAATAATTAATAAGAATAGTGACCTATTTTCTTTGATTACTATAATATGTTGAGTACAACTTTTCGATGGACAGAAGCCATCTTCTTCAAGAGAAAAAAAAGTCTAGAAAATCATAAAAATGTTAGGACATTCTTATCGATTATAATTTCTTTTCCAAATGGTAACTTAACAATTTTATTTTCGTTCGATTACATACTTGTTAATAGTTTAATTAGTTTAATTCAGTCAATGATAGAATTGAAATTAAAAATTTATCTAAAATCCACTTTTATAATCAAACAAATAATAATAAAACTAATTCAGTGACTAATGTTAGCATTATTACAAGTAATTAGTTAATTCCCTAATAATTTTATTTCTAGACATTTAGAATTTTACATATAAGCATAAAAATCATACACGCAAATATCAAAAGCAACATAAAAAATTAAACAAACAAGGACAACTGTAATACACTCCTTTTATAATTGACGGATTGTCCTCGATATTCGCACTTTCATGTCATACGTTTTTAAAATGTTCGTACCTTTTAAATAGTTTTAAGGAAACAAACCAAAAACAAAAATTAGGTAAGAGTGTCGATTTTCTAAACAATTTCTCTTGAAAAAGACGGATTTTGTCCATCGAAACCTTAGACTCAACATATTATAGCAATTAAAGGAAATAAGCCACTACGCTCAAGAATTTTATTTTCTTGTTTAAACCAAATTGCCCCCAAAAATAATACTAAAGATTTCAATAAAAGCAGACACAGATTCTAGTTTCTACTGGAAATACAAGTTTGTGATCTATTATTTATATTTGGCTGTTGTAATTCTATGCAAAACCATGTAGTTTACGTTCTGAATGTATAAAAGAGGTACGGGGTTTTTCATTTTATTTGGACCACTACCTCTCTCGGTTAGTGTTACAGATGCAACAGTAGCAATTAAAAATGTGTTAACGAGTTGCGTGTAGAGGGCGTGCTCAACAAAATATATATTTGCATTTTTCGATAGGATAGCCTGTATATCTCTTATATTTTGGATAATCCTTTATCTCCTAATTCCAAATATATAATACTTTTATTATATAAAACTATTTTGAAAGAATTAGTGATTCATGTTACAAAAACGTAAAAAATATATAATCATGAGGAAATAGATGCAAAAATAAACATAATTGACAAGAACTTAATTCAAAGTTAAAAGAACAACTCAAAATAGCCTCCATTCTCGTCTACGCACTGAATCGTCTTCTTAAGTTTTGTCTGGGATTAGAAATGAAATTATTATTACTGTTGTTCAAGTTATCAATTTTATTCCGGATTTTTGCCCTGATGTGTACATTGTGAAACAAATTTGATGATTTTAAATCGGAGCATTCGAATCGCTAAAGTATTACGCAGTGGTGTCTTATATTGATACCAAACCATGTTGTCTAGTCGATCTTTTAAAAAGTTTTGCGGCAAGTCATCTATTTGTGGAACATTCCCGTTCAATTAACTTTAAATTATAAAACATTTAGCTATATTCTAAACTTTTCTCTTTTTTCTACTAAAACTGCTTCCGGCGCAGTCGAAAAAATGCACTCATGTGACCGTACAATTTCAATTGTTGACAAAACTGTAAAAGACTGGTTAGGGCAACCAAAAATAAGTTGCGAATGTTCAGATTCTGAACACTCGCAGTGAGTTTATTGCTTCAAGGGAAAAGTAGATTACAGTCAATTACGTAGTGATATTAAAAAAACATTTAAAAGTTATTATTTAAAACATTTGAAATATTAAAATACGAAGAGAACAGGTTTTATTGTTTGTAATGCCTAGTTTTCTGTTTAGTTTTCTCCGATGAAACAACAAACTAATTGCGGAAGCTCAGAATGTACAAAATTGAGTCCTTGTGGACTTAACGAGTACAGGTGTACTTCCTCTCAACGTATCTTTCGCCTTCTGAATTTCTGTGAGCTCTTGGACTGGCAATATCTTATACGGTTTATAATCATACTCTTTCCTATGTTTGATGAATCGTTACGATACTTTTGTTTAACTCACTTGCAGCAGTTAGTAAACTCGTTTCCGAATTTGCTATAGTGAAATTATGAAATATTTAGTGAGACGCTAACAAGTATTTAATTTCTACCCTCAAGGTAAAGCAACGTATTAGGACGTTATTCATTTGGTCGGAGGTAGCATATTCTTCGTGCAAAAACTTTAAATTTATTTTACATCATGCTGGGCAAAGAATTATGTTTACAAACGTATTTTCAGAAGGAGTTTGTAGATTTGGAAGCAACTCTGGTTTTTCGGGTGTAGTGTAACCCATGTTAATTGGGAAAATTGATCGCTAGCGAAAAACTAATGACATATCACTTCAGAATATTTCGAAATTTTAAAATTAAAAATTAAAATAGCCTTATATGATGTAATGATGAAAGGCTATCCAAAAATGTAGAATCATGTAGTGTTCCGTTAAAAAAAAAGCACAACTGTTTTGTTAGTCGCGCCCTAATTCTGATAGTTGTAAAACTTTTATTTGGTAGAAGTAAAACACTACAACTTTTATTTGAAACTGTTTTTGTATCTGCCATAGCAACAGAAATAAGTAAGATGAAAGACATTGTACACGGCACATATTTCGTCCAAACTTTTGAGCATTCTTTGGACACTTAGACGTAAGATATTTGGTTTCGCACAAAGTTGCAGCACCTACATGTTCACATATTCAGTAGAGACTGAAAGCCACTTTATTATTATTTACTTCAGAGCAACTGTGTAAAATGTTGATGTCAAAAATAGAATCACCTTTCAAAATTTTGAAAAATTTATGACACCTATATTCCACTAAAAGAAAGATTATATTTTATTTTTTCTAAAAATGTTATTCAATTGTTTTTCAATTAGGTGCTTATTAATGAGGAGTAAAAATGCTACTAGTTTACTTTTTAACCGACTAATTTTCCTTCATCTTGTCAGTGATAGTATGATAAGTGTAACATTACCTCCTCCTTTGATGAAGGAATAATATATGTTGTACGATATTTATTTGTTTGAAAAAATAAAAAAAAGGCAGTCAACAATGTCTCAGTATCCTATTTATTCGTTCTTCATAAATTTCGGTAATATGAAAAAAAACATGAATAGTCGATTGGTATTTGAATTATAAAGCAGCTCTACATTTTAAAGTATGTAGACTGTATACAAGAACTTTAATGTGTTGTACTTCTGTCTTCTACAATTACTTCAGTATCATAATCAAATTTCATGTTAACTTTGTCCATTTAATGGATTTTTGTATTACTGAGATTCTTCAAGAAGAAATAAATCTAATTCCAAGAAGGCTGATACTGTAATGAACCTGAGCTACTATGAAAAAATCACGTGATTCTGCGAGTAATTTTGATAAAATCTCAAAGTAGGAAAATTAATGCTTACATTGCTCAAAAAAATAGGGAAAGTGTGTATATGTGTACCAACTTCTTGACAACCCATAATAATTTGCTTCGAAATATAACTCTAAAGATAACATTCGTGGCAGAACATGAACTTACCGCAAATAAAATTAGGAGGGAATAGCGTGACCTAAAATGTACATTTTTTCTCTTATCGTAGTCGGCATAGGTTCTATCAAACATACAGTTTGTAGTCGATATTCAGTGCCTAGTGCAGAATATTACAAGTTTTCCTTATAGCTGCTTACTCTAACATTGAATTAGCCGATATGCATTTCATAGAGGCGCAGCGTCTTTATTATTATCGGTCACCTCAATCGCCACCTAATCATCAAGGACGTTTGCTTTTTTGTCGTTAATTTTCACATAAGGTTGCTGATGACTCCATTTTGCCAATATTCCTTTCTGATGAGGCCGGTTTTATACGAAACGCAGTTTTTAATTTCCCCGAGCTGACGGAAATACCTATGCTGTTATGGAAACACTAGCTGCGTTTTACATATGAACATTTAGTCGAGGATTTTGAGCGACCGGCTATTACGTCCGGTTGATCTACCGACAGACGTCGTTTACACACACCGTCCGCGAATGAATCTTTCAGACAACATTCTTTTCAACCAATGGCAAAATAATTTGGTTCCAAGGCGATAGTGTCCCGGCGCATTTTTCGATAGCCATTCGAGAGGAGAACTCTAACAAAAATCATGACCAGCAAAATCGCTGGATATAAACCTCGAGGAGCTGTAACAATGAGTAGACCAAGGATGCTACAGAATCCATGCCCACGCAGGAATTTTCGAAAGAGTTTTGAGGTTCTTGTGAGATGGATAGGGGGCTTTTGAAAACTGTTCATTTGTGAACCTATGGCCATTAAAACTACCGCAATACAATTGTGGCAACTGTTTCAACACATTCTATATCGAAAGGCCGTTGTGCGGAGATGACAGCTTGTTATTTGCTGATTATTTATATCTGTCTTGATGTTTTATGTTGTGGATTGAATTTTACAAATTGATTTTTGGACACTTAACTCAATCAAATATCCACTGTGCGATGGTAGCCAGAGCAAAATCATTCGCATATGAACAACAAATCTGTTGTTATTACTTGACCATATACATATCTAATCATTTTTTTACAATATATACATGTATATATATGATAACGTTGGATACTCAGCCTGTCTGTTCTAATTTTTAAAATTATTGAACATATTTCTCTAATTTAAAAAAGGAATTCTAGTTGTTTTAAACTTCCCACAATTTCAGGGTTATAAATATCTATTTGTTAAATGTTTGTTGCTACCACGCTTACTATTGACTAAATTATAGTTTCGAGTTTTTGTAGCAACATATTCAAATTATTTTTTATTTTATGAATAAATAGAAGGGCTATTCTATTAATTGAATTTGCATTAGATGAATGCAATTAATTATCTATTTCAAGTAGGAACTAATAAGGAAATGATCAGTGACTTGCGCCTCCCGATCTTCATTATTTTTGTAAGACAGGATTTCCTTCATGTACATGAACTTCCTGAAGTATGTCTTCTTAGTTCTTCCTCACTTAGGAATATTGCAGCTGCACGTCTTTAAACAACTACAAACTTTCAAATTTAGAAAGCATGTAAGCGCAACCTCGTAAATTTGCTGGTCCAGTCATATATAGAAAATTATTTCTAGGATGTATGTACATTGTGATGTTCATGTATAAAGTTATTCCCGATAGCTTTGCTATTACTAAAATAAATTAATGGATTGAAGTATTTGAAGCAGAAAGTCGCTTTATTTAGAGATATTCAGAAAAATAAAGGTTAATTATAGTTAACGTTTCCTAGAAATTGTGGAAAGACATGCAAGATGTTTCATTGAAGATTGTTGCTTCCGTAGATACTTTTCAGTTTCTATAGAACGGTTTCTCTAAGTATCGACTTTTTAAAAAAATCTAGAATAACTTTGAAACCCTTAAGTTTAAGGCAACTGTATTACTTTTTGCTTCAGGATTTAACGAAAAATGCAGTGATATAGAGCAAGTTCCGTTTAAAAGAAGCACAGTTTTGGGTAGTCGTGGACCTATAAGACATTTGTAGGTTGCAATTTAATTATGACTCGCCCTATATGTTAATATATTTAGAACTCGAAATCGATTGCATTGAGCAATTTTGTTACCTTAATTTCAGGAAAACAAATAATATATATCAAATTTTCCGATCTATGCAACCCAAACGCTGCTTCTCTCAAAATTGTCTAGGCGTATACAATGCAAAAATTGTATGAGAAAGTGTTCACAGCCGTACAGAATACAAATGTGCTTTCTTCGTTTCCCATTTCGTATGCTACTTTCAATGTTAATATCATTTTCATTTGCTAGTCATCATTTATTGTTAACCCAGCTGCGTTTCTGTTGTCTATCATTAAATATTTATTGCTATTTACATTCATGATTTTAAGGATAGCAACAACTCTGTTATTGGATGCGCGCAACTTCTGGGACTCATTGATATTCAATATTCGCAATGTTAATTTGATGAATGCTTACGTCACGTGGCGATCATTTACCATGCCAAACCCATTAAAATTACCAAAAAGCGATTATATTTTTAA
Source organism: Marronus borbonicus (assembly GCA_902655005.2). Lineage (NCBI taxonomy): Eukaryota > Metazoa > Arthropoda > Insecta > Coleoptera > Scarabaeidae > Marronus > Marronus borbonicus. The sequence continues at coordinate 4,944,615 of LR737391.1, read as the reverse complement.
CTGAAGAAGTATAAAAGATATTAGTAACATAGTTATGTTTGTTGAGTAGTAGAATACTAGCAAAGTTGCTCAATGCATATATTCTAAATTGGAACATTGGACGCAATTATTTTCTATTAGTGAAGAGAAGGAAGGCTACAAACTTTTACAATTTAGTCTCTAGCCCTATCTTTAGCCCGTTTCCCTACAGGCGCATGTATATACAATATATACAAATATTTTTTGCCTCTCCCGTTTTTTGTGTTGTATTTTTAAGGCATCGTTCTATGATGATATTTTGATGTATGTAGCTTTAGATTTGCATTTATATTTTATTCACTGATGCTAGTTATGTATTAGCGAAATGCACATTTGAAATACACCAGTTGTGAAGTGAGGTGTGTATTTCATTTCTTCATATTAGTGAAGAAATTGAGCAGTATGATCCACTACTACTTTAGCCTGAACTTTCCTTACTCCCAGATACGTAAGTCAATAATTAGTATCGTGTTTTGAGGGACGCAAATACGATTTACAGGTTGCTTGTCTTGATTGTCCTTGACACCGGGATACAATGAAATTTTGCGTTTCTGTGGGCTTAGTCCCCTTACTTTCATTCCATACGACATGAATAATTATTAATTATTCATTAAATTCATTCATTGTTTCATTGTTAAAGGTTATTTAAATCGTGATTAAAAGCAGATGTTACTTTGACATCTGGTAAAAGTGGTAAAACACCAAGGAAATAATGAAGAGTTTATCTAAAATAGAACGGATAATCATCTAGATGTAGTCGTTAGCTCAAACATCCCCAAATGCCTTTTTGATTCTTATTAGTTAATCACCAGTTAAGACAGTTCAAAACCTATTAAATTTTAATTGGTGATTACTTTAATTTAGGAATAAAAGGCGTTCCATAAACCCGGTTGATTGAAAAAATACTTAATTATCTTCTGTGTATATTACGCTAATTTGATTTGGTTTTTTCTTTTGTTAATCGTAAGTATTAACAAAAGAAACCAGAAAAAAACCAGATTTTTAGAGTTATCGATGCTGTTCAGCAATATAGAGATCTCCGAAACAAGTATTTAAAATTAATGACTTAACGACTGTTATACAAAGTATACCTGCACAAGCCGTTAAGTCCTAGAATAAATATTTCATTTATTACGTGAACGAATTCTAATAATATTAAACAACCAGGCAAATATTAAAAATATGTTCATGTGATAGTCAATATAAATGCAATACTCATAATCTTCCTCGTAATATAAGAAAGTTTTCGCTTACTGCTTAAATAACCAGTGTTGTTCCACTGGTAAGAATATTATTAGGACATGGTTAAGTGCTTTAAGTGCTTTAAGTGCTCTTGTTTCTGTCAGCAGCCAGATTTTGAAATAACCGCGATCAAAAATGAGAACTTCTTACAAACATTATGGGAAAAATGTAAAGGAAAAAGAAAAAATTAAAGATACAACAGCCACTGGAACTTTGTATTTAAAAACACAGATACTTATCCATACTGAAATTTTGAAACAAAACAAAACTTTAACACTATACAAATAAAAAATAATCTCTATAAGTTGTGCTTGACTACTTCGCCTTATAAGAACATTTGTGATTATCTTTCTTTCGATTCAAAACTCCTTCAGAAAATCTGTGTACGTTTTACTTGTACACGCGGTGCTAGGTTACGTAACGTCCTCAATAGTCCGTTAGTTGTCGACTAAACAACAGTGAAGAATGGGCTGGGTTATTAATAAAAAAGTTTCTAAGTAGTGACATTTCAAAATAGGCGCCACATAATAAATAACGAAATTACGAAAATGTAACGTCAATGTAAGGATTTAAGGATGCACACGATAGCATTTTAACATACAAAACCAGCGTAAATCGGAATTATATTTTTCCAGAAGAAAGCTTAAAAACTAATAATTTTGCGATATTAACTGTTCTGGTTACGGATCTTTAATCAAAGGCTATTTTTCTCTATTCAGACTTAGAATAATCTACGGAAGCTGAACGAGTGACTCTGTATAATCAAACTATATATCATACCGAGATTCTAAAGTACACATTTGCCCACTTAAATACCAATTGCAATCTTGCTTTTCAATAATTCAATAATTACAATGAAATAACTACGGATTCAACCTGTTTGTTCCGAAATAGTTGAACGATAGATGTTCGACCCTTTCATATGAAAGGAATGGTGATGGAACCTCGCCTTTATGCGTAATCTTACATACATTTTCAAATGTCAAAAACTTAACAGCCAAATTAAAGGCTTTAGAGAAATACATATAACTACTATATTCTACATTACAAGACTACAGTTCTACGAGGCATACCTGAGATGTTGGGCGGTTTTACATGAAATCGGAAAATTAAGGCTCCCAACATATCCGGAAATATATATTTCAATCAGCAACTTCCACAAACACAATAAATGATTAACGTATAGCGATCAGAATTAGATTCTATAAATTGGACAGAAAACACTTTAATCCTCTCAATCAAGAAATTGTCTTTAAACATTCTTATTATTGATATAAGCTTATTTCACGATGGGTACAATTCAACCACCCTTCTTGGTCTGTCTCTCTAACTGGGATATTCCAAAAATCTTGTAAATACAAAAGAAAACGGCAAAACCAAGCAACCCAGCTGTTCTCATTTAGATCAAGTTAGCTTCTTAATACTTAAAATATTTACAACTTATCCTGAAATTAGGATGTATATACCAGGTGTGTCGGTAATTCCTTTCCGGTTTTTCCGGCAGATGTCACTGGCCATAAGTATGAAATGTTATGATTTGATACATATGTAATTTTATTCTACTGACATTAACCTTAAAACTACACAAGTTACGTTCCGCCAAAATAACAGCGTTATAGATTTATAATTTTTTGAAAATGTCGAGTTTTGTGCCTGAAAACGTGCATTTGCGGCACGCATTACTTTTCTTGTTTCATCAAAAGAAAAAAGCCGCTGAAAGTCATCGTTTGCTAGTAGAGACTTACGGTGAGCATGCTCCAACCATAAGAACATGTGAAACGTGGTTTCGACAATTCAAATGTGGTGATTTCAACGTTCAAGATAAAGAACGTCCTGGTAGGCCGAAAACGTTTGAAGACGCGGAATTGCAGGAGCTATTGGATGAAGACTCAACACAAACTCAAAAACAATTAGCAGAAAAGTTGAATGTGGGCCGAGTAGCAATTTGTGAACGATTACAAGCTATGGGAAAGATCCAAAAGATGGGGAGATGGGTGCCACATGAATTGAATGACAGACAAATGGAAAATCGAAAAATCGTTAGTGAAATTCTGCTTCAAAGGTATGAAAGGAAGTCATTTCTGCATCGAATAGTAACGGGTGATGAAAAATGGATTTATTTCGAAAATCCCAAGCGAAAAAAATCATGGTTATCACCTGGCGAAGCTGGCCCATCGACTGCAAGGCCAAATCGCTTTGGTCGCAAGACCATGCTCTGTGTCTGGTGGGACCAGATTGGTGTCGTATATTATGAACTGTTGAAACCGGGAGAAACAGTTAATAGTGATCGCTACCGACAACAAATGATCAATTTGAACTGTGCATTGATCGAAAAACGTCCACAATACGCTGAAAGACATGATAAAGTGATTTTGCAACATGACAACGCGCCGTCTCATACAGCAAAACCAGTCAAAGAAATGTTGAAATCACTTGGATGGGAAGTTTTATCGCACCCGCCGTACTCTCCAGACCTGGCTCCATCCGACTACCACCTTTTCGCATCGATGGGGCACGCGCTTGCAGAGCAGCACTTCGCCGATTTCGAAGAAGTTAAAAAATGGCTCGATGAATGGTTTAGCTCAAAGGAGGAACTGTTCTTTTGGAATGGCATTCATAAATTGCCTGAGAGATGGACAAAATGTATAGAATCAAATGGCCAATACTTTGAATAAATAAATTTTAACTATCCATTCTAAGTAACGTGTTTTCTTTAGCGAAAAAACCGGAAAAGAATTACCGACACACCTGGTACATACATTAATGTACACTGAACATTGCACAAAGAAGGAAAATATAAATAAATTAGAATTAGATAATCTTTCAACCAATTGAAAATTGCTATTCAACTAAATGAATAGAAAGAATGGCTACAGTTGCTTTAATTTTTCTTGCGAAAATGAAAATAGGATAACCCAATGATATTTGCCTCTATTCAAAGGTTGCTTGGAGGGTTCAAATTGAATAAAAGAATAAGCGAAACAACATACATCCGCTGTAGTAATTGGATTGTATTTAAAGAGTACAGATAATGCCTCACAATCTCATCGATTCTAACTCGATTTTTATAATTCGTTTTAGGAATTATATGCATTTCACTAGACTGACCAATTTCTCGCCTCTTTCCGTTCATCTGTTGTTTGGCAATCTCCACTGAAGAACATCCAAAAACAATTTATCATTTGTTATTTCGACAATTGGGTTACATCTTGCATAATTGACTAGTAACTTAATACAATACGTTTCTCTAAATCCCATATATCTTGTCAGGTATATATTGCAGGATGTTTCCTTTAATTTATTTTTTTATTTAAATTAATAACATCCTCTGAGAGACAAGCGATCGCCGCTATGCGTTCTTTTTTCCTTTGCGTAAGATGAGTATCTAAATAACACCAAGGCTAATAATATAATCGCTTCATTCGAAAAATATAAGGTTCTTATCCCGGTTGCGTAAAGAACTAACTTTCATCACATTGTGTGCATGGTATGGGTATTGCATTTTTCTCTTTCCCTAGAGTCGAGACTATGAAAAAGACGTGCGTCGCGTGTCTACTTCGTTCTCACAGGACCGGAAACATAAGCCCGGAACATGTTTCACAACTTTTCCTCTGATAAATTATTACCTAAGAACGCAAGAGAAATAATACAGCCACGGGTTAGTTTATATGGTGTGTAATTCGTATTGATCGATGGTTCGGTTAATAAGTAGCGTAATATCAAGTCCATATTGCTTAGATTTAATTCTTTTATGTAATCGGCACGGAGCTTTACCGAACCTTTCCTTTGTGGAACTTTAAGTTATAATTCAAACCAAGTCCATGCCATACAACTAGCTTATGCCCTCAGGGTATCTGATCTCTTGGTATTAATAAAGTTTTCGTTAAATTAGATATGTACTGCTCCATATAGCACAAAACTTTTCTGTTATTCTTAAAAAATTTGTAATAGTTTGTTACAGTCTGTCATTGGTGTTTATATGTGGATGCTTGTAAGGTATTGCACCAAATGGGGTAACGTGGAAATGGTAACACCTTAGGTTTGATATTTGGTAGCGTCAAACTATTATAACCTATGCACATTTTGAATCAAATTGTTGGGCATTCTTTGTGGCATTTCTCTGACACTTGATGAAGTATGTGGCTGTTAAACTCCCTTGTAAGGTATTCAAGCATATTCGATTAGATTCAAGTCAGGTGACTGAGAGGTGGCGCTCGTAGTATCGAAAATGGTTGGTTTCTAATAAGGATCGTTAGTCACTAAACAGCCGTCAAAGTCTTAGTTATATCCATCGAATAGTTTCATTTGTATTGTCGATTTAAGCAAAGAATTTTTGCGTATGTGACCTTCGAGCGGTGATTAAACACTTATATTTAAAAGGCTTAACACCAAAAGAGATCAAAGCTAAGTTGGATCAAGTTCATGGAATATCTGCTCGTGTCTTAGCAACTGTTTACAATTGGCTGAATGAGTTTAAACGTGGCCGTACATCCACAAAAGATGAATATCCTTCTAGACGTTCAATGGAAGTGACTACCGCCGGAATGGTTGACAAATGATGGCAAATGGACGATATGGTTTTGAATGATCGACGAATTAAAGAACGCGAAACAGTTGTAGCCGCAGGCATATCGCAAGGTACAGTGTTTTCAATTTGGAAATGAAAAAATATCGGCAAGATGAGTGCCACGTTTGCTCTGAGTGGAGAATAAAAGCAATCGTGTGGTCGACTCTTGGGTAGACTTATTGAACCATCCTCATGGTTTACGAAATCCGGTTTTCTTATGACAATTGATTAATTGGTAGATACAATGTATTATCATTACATGGTTTTGATAACAATCACTAAGTGTTAATAATAACAATAATAATAATAAACTTTATTTACAACAGATTTACAAAAATGATCCAATGACAGGACATAATATAAAAACAAACGAAATTAAATACAGTATACAAAAAAATATATATATCAAAAATTATACAAAATAATTTAATATAAAAAAAAGTTGTATTACTAATACTTCCTAATGTCTAACAGGAAATAAAAGCATTACGGTGGAAAAAAGAAAAAGAAAAGTACAATGAATGGAAAAAAAGAAAAACTCTCACGCATGAAAAAAAGGCTCACTGTATAAGTGGTTAGCTTTTCTGGACATATGCGACATAAGTGTTAACTGGTAATGAAAATATCGACTTTTAATAACTTAATATAATAATTCAAATAAAACTAAATATGCAATAATAATAAATAACAATAAAAAGTAAAAAAGTCGTAATAGTCGTAATAGATGCGTAAAGCGGTTTTGGAGGGTGGCATTTGCTGTATGATTGAAGGTTGAAAATTTACAAGTAGGCGGTTACATTTCTTTTGCTTGGTATAACTAGGTATACTTTAAAAAAAAAAGTGTATTGTGTGGCTTTGCTACAAAGATAAATGTGATTGCATCCACTTGAATTGGACGGAATAAATTAATATTTAGTCGCTACAAGATTGTTATTATTATTGATATAACCGGATATAGGAGATCTTTACATTAATTTAATCTTATATTAGAGATCACGAAACCAAAACATAGTACCAATAACAGAACCTATAATAATAATAAATGAAAATATTTCTATATCTTTGTACACTATCAGTCCGCACTTGATTAAAACCATAATAATAATTATTACATTAAGCAATATAGTTGCATCGAAAGATGAGCTATTTTATAAATAAACCTTAGAGTTGCTATATTTCATACTATAAGACTTATACTAACTATGAGAAAAAAATACGTCCATTATTTTACATCTGTAAATTGTTTAAGAAAGCATTTCGATCGTATAACCTATTACGTAATAGTTTACGTTATTTAACGCATATTTAACGTAGTATAATAACATTTATTGCTTATAACTATCAATTACTACAGATTATAATCATATACAACCGTCGTATATGAACACAACTGTGCAACGTTAGCTATTGTATTAGTTGTAGTCGTTTGCACGTTTGGCGTAATATCGTAACGATTTGTTTTAAAAACAAACAGAGAAAATTAACTATAGATCACATTAAGAATGATACGAGTTCGTCATTCATACTTCCTAAAGAATTAGTTTGGCACGATCTTCGAGTAGATAAACAACAACGTGAAAGCATATCGGTTCTGGGTTACTTGGTTTATTGGAACGGCATGGAAGACCTTGATCGTTCAACTCTCCACTCACTTCTTCTGTTGCGGTTCTCTTTGTACTGCACGGCCATCGGCGGTATCACACCACGAATGTGGTCCATGTAGCTGGATAGATTTCAATCGCAGAGTCAACTTCAAGGTTTCGAAAAAATTTTTTTTTTTTGGTGAAGTTAAAACGGATTCGGGTTCTGGCCGCAATTTCATGAATCACGTGCGAATACATATTAATAGCGCTGCTCCAGAATGGACCGTGAGACTTTGATAAAAATATATTAAAAACGCAGTCAGTTCCTTTTGGGCGTAATGGCATTTATCGAAAAGTTTTTTCAACTGACATGGTTCGCTAATTATGATAAAATATTACCTTGGATTTCGAATAAATTACCTATCTATCGAATAAAGTTGTCGGCGGAAGAAAATAATATCATAAATGTATGCACAGAAGGTGAGTCACATTTACCGGTCTTATTTGAGAAAATTTTCAATTTGCTTATAGAAAATACCTAATTTGCATGTTCTCTTGAGCAACAAATTTATAACAGCAGAAATATGTAGACGCATTGCATAACTGAAACGGAAAACGATTCAGAAGGTAGGTATCCATTAAAAGGAAAAAGAAAAAAAATCTAACAAAAATTAACGCATTTTTCTGATTACATAAAGAACGTCCATTTACTTTTGATGTACCAAACTATATTTTAAGTAACGAAGAAAGAAAATTTTCAGAAGACTTCTAATGTTGTCAATAACAAGAAAATTTACAAAAATTAAATAGAATTTAGTTGATGCGTCCACTAATATTTGATAATCATCTGGAGCGACATGTCCCATATTTCTTGGAGACGTAGCTTTGGAACATTTCAAAAGTAAAATATTTTCTTCTAAAAATGTTTTGACCGTACGACATTCATTATTCATATATTCAAACGCATTTTTCTATTTGTGATTTCAAATTATTTTGGAGTATGTTAATGTATTCTTCTTCTTGTGTTCTTACGACTCTGCTTCGGCCATCACCGACACAAGCTTCAAACCTATATTCGTCGTTCCATGTAATTGAGTTCTATTGAATCTGAGGTCAGGTCCCAAATTAACAGAACAGTATTGGGACATCGCTTAGAGTAACAGATAGAAATTTTTAACGAGTGCTGAAGGTCTAACACGAGTGTATAAGCTTCTTTTTAAAGGTCATAACCTCAGAAGTTTTTATTAAAGCATTCTATGGCTTTGCTACTATAACTCGTAAACGATAAGGTGCAATTAACTTTTCCTCAACATGGTGATCTGAGATTGTATCGGACCCACTACGAAAATGTTGATTCTAGTGGGACTCGTGCGCATACTCTGTCCAGTCAGGTGCAGGTCCTCTTACTACTGGGCCACCGAGTCGTTTTTACATTATTAAATTTGATAAAATTGAAGCATTTTGCACCGAAAAATTGGCCTGTACCTCTGTGGATACGCATTCTTCTCAGAGTAGGACCTAGGAACATTATGCTAGTTAACTTTTTTTAATTGTGAAGTGGATATGGATAAAAAAAAAACAAACCATCGAAGAAACTTAGGAAATTTTGACTAAACGAAAACTGTTCAAGTTTCACGCAAATAAACATTTAATTGAACAATTCTACAAAACTGAATGGATATGGAATATTTAGAAAATGATAAACTATAAAGAAGTTTTAGGAAAACGCATCAATTAGAAGCAGACTTCGCAGTATTCTCCGGACGGGATTTCGGCAAGGATTTAGCAAACGATGCCTAAACGCCTATACCTTGAGATTCTCACCTTAAACATTCGCCAAATTTGGAGTAAGAAAGTCTACGAAGGAGCTTGCTCTGCCAGTACCAGTCCCGTTTCTTTCAATTAATTCATTATGTTAGTAGAAGATTTTTTGGCCATCCATTTAAAATTTGAAAATCATTTAGTATCATAAATATAAAATTTAGCTGTCGTTTATTTTAGGCGATTGTTCAAATCTGTTAAAGACGACATAGTTACTTTTCAATATAATAATTATTGACACTAAAGGTTTGTTTCTATTGGCTTTAAATTTAAGAGAAATAGTAAACTTTCGTTTTCTCATTACTTCATTACAATATATTAAATTTTGTAACGATTTTATAGATGGTTTTTTCATAGATTCGTGAGTATCAACCAAATTCTCTTCGATAGTTTAAATGAATAAAGTGAAATGATTAACGTTTTTCAAATAATGGATCAAGGACGTTTACTTTAAGCTAACGCAACACGTAAGAAACCCCGCGTTTAAATTAATTTAAATTTAAGCACTATTGGTAATGGTCATGGCAACGTCTTCTCTCTAACAAAATCTAAACTAAATAGCCTCCATTGCTTTTGTGCATAATATGGCAGAAAATAATTTATTCTTTTAATTTGCAAATATACGAATGGATTTCTTAAAAGTTTAATGGTAATATTTAATGGTTCTCTAAAGTATTAATGGTTGTAGATGAAACTTTTGTTTTCCCCAAACAACAAGGTAGGCTTTGTAGAAAAAAGAAATATCTTATTTGATTGTTTTTCAAGAACAAATTTAACCTGATAGTTTATCTCTGATAAATAATGATAGCAAGGACTGTGGCGTAGTATGGTAAGCAACACATTATCTCCGATAATTGAGGTCTCCATTGTAAGCCATGAATTTGAAAAATCTTATATATAAAGTACCGCAGGACGACTAATATTGAATTCTCTGACAGTAATTTTAACAATACAACGAAACATTTTGGAACGGACACGGCTTAATTCGCCAAAGGATACCGCAATTCAAGAAATTGAAATGTTATTTATTCCTTCGTACGCTATTTTATAAGAACTTTACTATGTTACGCTCACATGATCTACTCGCTAACGTAGCTAATTGTACGAATAATGGTTTTATATTGGCAAATACAATAAACAAACGAATTTTACATGTAATTTGAATTATGCATACCTATTCGATCGGCACCTAGAGACATTAAAAAAAAAACAAATTAAAAAGCTATTTTGTGAATGGAGAACTCTTTTGTCGTATTTCTTTTGTCGTATTTCTTTTGTCTTAATGCCCAAAATGAAATTATCATCCTTTTGTTAATTGCTTTTTTAGCACCTGCAATAATACGTCAATTACCATATATACACAATCGGTTAGTGAAACTATTTCTTTGAACTCTACGTGTATTTTAAGTATTGATGGTTATCATACAGCTTTCATTAATGTGACCTCTTTAACTTTACTGCTAGTAAATGTTCGTATCTAATTCACTTATATTTTATCAGGCGAATAATGGAAAAAGGCTCTTCGCAACCATGGCAAGAAACCTTGCAGCAAGCAACAGGTGATAGCAGAATTACTGGCAGCGCTATGCGAGAATATTTCCGGCCCTTGGAAGAATGGCTACGAAATGAAAACTTGAGGACGCAAGAATTTGTCGGGTGGGTATACGATGGCGATTATTGTAAGCAAAGCATAGAGACAGCCGGTCTTCAAGTTTTTGGCGGATTTTATAATGGAGATATAAGTAGAAAGCCGACAGTTTTAACATTAATTGTAATTTTGTCAATCATTTGGTCGCATTTATATTCGTGATGTTGTTTTAAATAAAAGAAAAAAGTCTAATTATTTAGTGTAATTAGTAAATGTACATTTTCCATGTATTTAGCAGTTGTATTTAAATAAGAAGAGAGTATTATGTAGTCAACAGATTTTATATGTTGTAATATATGTATACTTTATGCTTTACAAAATAAAAAGTGTGTAAAAGATACAGTACTGTTTTATTAATAGAAGTAAATTCATTGTGTTGTTAAGGCAATGGAAAAATTTTAAATGCAATCTAAAAAAAATTAGGGATGCAAAATTAAAGGGTATCATCTAGGAAATCAAAATCCTGGTTCCTACTTTGACCCTACCAAGCTCCTCAATAGAAGAACGTCGAACCATCGTTCGTAAAAGAGACAAACAAGCTTACATAGGTAGAATCTTTTTCCTTAATGATGATTTCACCATAAACACTTTTTCAACAACCGGTGAAGTTGCTTTCCCGCGTATTCTTGTTCTTTAGTAAGGTGCTGTTCAATGCCGAGTCTGACAGGTTTACTTTCATTAATAACACACGATCAGGATTTGCATTTATGCAAACTTTCAAAACAATTTGCAAGTTTTTGGTATTTAAACCAAGCACTACATCTGTGCTATATATTTAGCATTTGTTATTTCATCATGTTAATCCATTGTAGCTGAGGGAACACAGAAAGTCCTAACTACGCCACTTACCGTCTTATTAGTTGGAGCATTTTTTTTATCCAGCTGACTACAGTTTCTGTCTTGGTAGTTGTTTTACGAATAATAGATATTCTCTAAAAGATATAAACAAGTGTCCGACGCACCTTCATTTTGTCGATTCATCTATTTTTATAATAGCAGGAGCTTAGTCCGGGCTTTGTAATGTCCCAATTAGGTACTAGTGACAAACATCGAATACAAATTTTATGGGAGCGTATAGCTAATCACCCACTTTTTCTAGTTATGCAATATTTCTGCCCTTACCCTAATGTAATAATACATATCGTGAGTCACATAAATTCAAATTATCCACTTACCAAGTAACTGGACTTTGAATGCAATGTTGTTGCATTAGTTCGGAAAACTAAGGCGGGCTTATAAAACATCTATTTCGAGATACAATGTGCTTGAAGCACGCTATAATCATTCATCCAAAACATTAAGTTTTAATGATAAGAATTTATGCCGACCTTATAATTGCTGCAGTACTGATGATTGTGCATGAGTGTACAGACGGCTCAAGATTGTAAGGACTCGGAACAGGTATAGGTATTAGTGGTCTTATCTGTCACCTAAAAATGCCTACAGGGTTCCAAACCAAGATATTTAAAGCAGAGATTTCTACTGTGAAGAACCTCGAGGAAGATATATGAGGCACAACTATAAATATATTCGGCGACAGTGACGCAGTTTAAAAAGCTGTTAAGGCCTACACATATAAATCTAGTCTGATATATGAACGTGTGCACAAAAAAGGTCTCCAAAAGAGCCCCGTACAACAAGCAATTAAGACATTGGAGGATAACCAAAGGCCTCGCACTGGGAAAGTGTTCCGGTGCAAAAACCGGCGCACTTTCGCGCAAAAATAGCGCTATCATTCACCAAAGAGGAGACTTTTGGGCAGGCCGTGCAGCAATACAAAATCTAATAAGCACATATTGAAGGTTGTTTGGAAAATTTCTCAATTTAGCTAAATAGAATTTAAAAAAGCCCTTAAAAAAGGGCTTTCTTAAATATTTTCTTAAGGCGATGTGTAGCAACCAAATTTAAGGAGTCACACTACTGTTTGCGCGAAAGAAAATGGTGTTCGCTTCAAATTTGATGTATTATTTTTAATAAATATCTTTAGAAAAATTAAACTATATAATAGTTCGCTACGGCACTATGTATTTTATCAAAAAGCTCTTCTGCGTAATTTCATTTATTTACTTTAATAGGTAGATGGAAATGTTGATGAAGAAATTCTCAAACAATCCCTTTATCAGATTCTTACAAAATACAGAGGATGTTTCTTTTTAAAAGGATAACGACAGCCAGTATATATCGTATTGACATATTACCTAAAACTTCAAGAAGTCTCAATGGAATAAAATCTGAATCGCTGCTCTATCGTGTAAGACGTTTAAGATAACAGTCACTAAAGAAACAGGGCGATTTCGCAAGTATCTCAAATTATGTCCTCCGTCTAAAAACTAAGGTATATAGCTATAGCGATTATTGATGAAAGTTGAAATGAATTTCAAAACTTTTTCTCAAAATTACTCAACAAAGGAATTCTCTGTCGCCCACGCACTAGACATCTTGCATATTTATTTGAGTAGGTATTATAACAGTATAGCATATTATTTAAAGTTCCAGATCTAATTTCGAGTTATTTCAATCCTGCAGTTTTCGATCTACATCCATTAATTAACCTACATTTGCTTTCAATAAGCGCGAAATGATTAAGCAACACTTGGTTTACTGAATATTATAACCATTCCTGGTTTTTTGTTTCTTAGTCGGCGGTTGATTAACACGCTCCGGTAAATAAAAAGACGGACTTTTGCACAAGAATTCCATTTCGCTTTCACGAGTATGCGTCTCGAACTCCGTAAGACATCGTAATATCTCCTCACGTACGGTAGAATCAAAACCGTACAACTTCTTGCATCCGCCATATGTCGTTCGTGCCGATGAAATATAATCGCATACTCCCGTACGTATGGGCACGTACACACGTTACCATCGAAATGATTATGAAATGGTGTTTAGGATATGATGGAACTCATTTAATTATTGAGAAATTCAGACTATTTCGATTAGTCCAAAATAACATGCTGAGGTGTATCAAGGGGCTGCTGCGTAATCAAGATTTTCACTAATTATCGTGAAAGTGCTATTCGACGAATACGTATTACGAAGATTATAATTCGACATCAACTATATGCGTGTTTTAAAATACGATGTTAAAATAGAAAATTTGGGTGTGATCATAAACATACATCATATTTTTTAAATACACGAATAGTTATATAATCAACATAAGCAAATGGAAATTGGAAACTTATCAATAGACAGCAAACTTTGTTATAAATAGTATAATATATTCAAATTAACTTTTATTGAGAAAAGTTGTTTACATAATACTAATGTTAGTATTTTACTTTATTACTTGGGAATCTATTAAAAGTGTTTTTCAAGACGCACTAAATCATTACTTATTATTTTGCGAGGGATACCTTTTAAGTTTTTACAAAAACAATGAAAAAAGAAATTATCTTTACAAACCGTTTTATTATTTTTTCAAAATATTCGTCATTCGTCAAGTTGGTATTTTTAAAACATAGTTTTTGAAGGTTTCAACGGCTTCTTCGGTAGTAAAAATTGCTGCCCGCTCACATTCGTACCATCAGCATTAACTGTTCTTCGATTCTCCAAAGCGATGCGTGCGACATGTCCAGTACAACGAAAGAAATGCTTTGTGGACGAGTTTTTTTTTTTATTCGGTCCATCTGGAATCTAGCTCGTACGAATTATCCAAGTTTCGTCACCTGCTATAACGTTGCTCCTCTGTGGAATTTTTTAAGCATTTCTTTATACCAATTAGCACGAGCCTTTTTGTGTTTGTGTGAAATTATGCGGAATCCATCGGGAACAGATCTTTTTTACATCTGAATGTTCATGAAAAATCGAATGTACCGAAGTTCTCGACATGCCTACCGATGCCTCCACCTCACGGTATGCCACACACGGATCTTTTCCGATCATGTTACGCACAGTATCGATGTCTTTTGGAACACCAACCGATTTCGGTCGACCTCCACAAAATTCACCACTGACGAAAGCACGATCACGACGAAATTCTGTAAAGCAATTGAAAACAGTTCTTTCTGATGGTTCTTTATTGCTCAAAATTGAACGAAGCGATTCGAGGTATTATTGTTGCGTTAGACTTTTACTACAATTGGAAAATACCAGGAAGTAAAACCACGTAGAATTTCCACTTTTTCACAAAATTACTTTTTCTAGGCACTCATTGTCATCACAAACTGCTCGGCTAATTTTTGTGTTGTCATTGTTTCAACAATAAGTGTCAAATTTTACGGAGACAGCAATCCCAAATTTAGTAGTCGCTTGCAAAAACCTAAGAGGCTACTTTCGTATACAGAGTACGTTCGTAAGTTATAAATTGTTTAAAGAGTTGTGCTTATTTTGAAAAGTACATAGTGGGAATATAAATTAAACATATAGTGTTCAAAATTTGAGAAAAGAGGAATTTATTTCAATAGAAAAAATCTGATACTTATGATTAACTTAAAAATGGCATAAGCAAAAATTGTTTCCAATGTTACTGTTGGTTATTGATATATTTATCTGAGTTAAGCCTGATTTCATTATATCAAGTCGTGATGATTATGGTAGAAAAAAGAATGAAATACGTTTTTTATTTAAATTACAAGATAGCAATGTAAGAATCTTTTGGATAAAAAGTCATGCGGGGACCTCCCTCAACGAGATGCAGACTCTTCAACTAAGATGCAGCACCTAATGGCGAAGTACCAGATCCTAGTATATACTAGGCAAAAGTTCTATGTAACCTCAAAAGATTCCTTCTAGAAGAAAAATGGTAAGGCAGGTGACAAACTTCATATCAATGTCATCTTACGCAGATCCAATAATTCACATCTCGATCCTTTATGCAGATTGGCATAGTAACTCTAGACTGTCACTTTGCTATTGCCAGATTAAATTCCGGACATGCTTGCTTTCCTTCCCATTTACATAAGTCAAAGGATTTGGATTCTCCAGCTTGCACATGCGGACATGGGGTGGATGATTTTAACTACCTTGTTTTAGCATGACGCATCTATAAATCCCAAAGACGGAATTTGCTTGATAATTTAGTAGCACTTAAAGTAGTATTCGCCACTTCTATGATACTACTAAGGTATAAGAACATTGAAATTTACAGTCTTCATCAAGTTTTGATTTCTTGTAATGGTAATGTGGTTGATGGGGTTTGGTCCCTTAATGCCAAGAAACACAAAAAGAAAACCAGGTTCAAATGGGACAAAAATATCAGCAATAAAATACAACGTCAAAATTCCAAATTTAAGCTTCCAGTGATATTTGAAACAACTTTTACTGGTATTCTTTTTAAATTAACGATTGATACTTAGATAACTAATGCTCTTCAATTTTATGTTTTTTTAGTTTTTAATCATCCTTATATTTTGTACAGTTAAGTCTATCACTGCCACACAACATATTAAAGACCTACCTAATCTGTATGGAAAATAATTTTCTTGTACAAGACGATATTGCTACCGTGACAGTAAATAAAAAGAGATTGCCCTTATTTAAAAATCAAAAAGGTAGGTAGGTATTCTTTTTGATATAACCTACGAGTTGTACAGCTATGTTAGTCAGCTCTCTAGTTATTTTGGGGAAATAAATAGGAGCTTGTGATATCGTTAGGTGTATTGTCAAAACTCTGAGAAACACATACTTGGTTCAAGTACACTATAGAATAGAGCACACAATTCTCTTTCATGTTATGTTGTTACTATTCGCTTAAAGTGTTACTATTCGCTTAAAGTTTGCATATTGGAAAGGCTACTATTGCTTTTAGTATTCAATATAAAGTTAAATGTTGTTAGCTTTTCGGCTAAATTAACATAAAAAATAAGTGTTAACGGCTGGTGCAATAATTTGACACCATCAAAAGAAACTCTTTTTTTTCATATCGACACACAAAGCAGTTCTTTAAAATCGGCCAATTCTCTAAAGTAGGTGATAAGCTATCAGATTTTTGTCCGAAAAGAAGAATATGCTATCCTAAAGATGTATAGTAGTAAGTGTCTATATAAAAACAAATAGTTAAAAAGCTAACTGCATTACACCGCATACCAGCAGCAGCGGTAGACGACGCTTAAACATATATTGCATAGTATTTTACGAGTTACTGGGATGTGAAAAGAATCATAATGTTCAATCACATAAAAGTAAACATGGGTAAAATTAACCTACGTTTATGTGTCTAACTGCGAACAACTGAAACCTTCGACAGAAGAAGAAGGGTTTATAAAATAAATTCGGAATTACCACCATCGAAGGAAGACATCAGACTCCCAAAGGATAACTGCTAGAGAGATTATAAATTCATCACGTCTGATTAGAATATCAACACTTTCTGAAGTAAAGTTCCGTAACTAGATGTACTTGAACACCAGAAACCGATTGAACTAGGAATTTTTGAAAAGGATCTTGTCAGAGGCACTGCAAAGATTGCAATAGTAAGCTTTCCATTAAAAAAAAAAAATTGCGTCTATTGTAAAGGTAAAAAGCGTTTATGTGATAAAATTCATTACTAAATAACTGGCAAAAGCATTCTACGTATATTTTTATATCTGCAATAATCATCTGAATGAAGGTACAGTGCTATAACGGTTTTCAAGGTCACCCGTATTACAAAATCTTTTTATTGCAGTAAACATTTTTTCTGCTCAATTAAAAGTATTAAGACATCCGTTAAGGATACAATCATAGAATGTAAAAAAACTTTGTTTTGTATAGTCATAATAACTGGATTTATCTACCTATCAAAACTGTTTTAAAATAAACTTCAACCTTCAGCTTTGAATACATAACTAGTTATAGTTGTGTCAAACTTCATCTAAAGCCACTTCTCCTTCTTATTGAAAACTTATTACATTAAGTTCTTTCTTTTCTGGATGTATTTACATTTCAGATATACGATATTATTTTCGTAAAGCTATTAATTAATAAAATAAAATTATCTCCACATATTTTCGCCACCATGCATTGAAAAGTCGAATATACATATTTGCACTTCCTACGAGTAATTTTAATGCAGGGAAATCAATTTATTTTCTTTAAAATCACGGGTACTTCGACTAAAAGGGTTCTCAAACATTATGTGGAATGCGAGATAAAAGTGACAAAGATATAATAATTTCATTCAATGTTCATATAAAAGTTTGGGGATACTTTCGGTTGCATCATTGTTGCATACTACTTTAAAGCATCTGTTATGTAATTAAATTTATAACGTTTTTTTCTTCAACTTCAACCTAAGAATTTTTAGGGATTACGTATGAGAAGAAGGAAATCAAGCAAAACTGTGTTGGCAACACGCAACACCACATGTTTGTATTCGTCTTTCGAACTTATACCGTATAAGGTCTGAGAATTTATCTGATCGATCTTAAATTGACCACGAGGCATCTTCAGTGTTATGTAATGTACGAAGCATAGTATTTAACAATATCGATATCAGAAACAGAAAGATATAAACATGTTATTATGTAGATATTGTGGCATCTAACAAACTTGAAAAGTAGTCATTTAATTGTTCCGTCATTGATGTTAAACGTCAATTAGAAGAGAAAAATCAATGTTGTGGTACATCTTATGTAAATTCGTTATGTATTATCGACATTTTTGACTAGCGAAACATTGCAAAGTATGTAACCTAGACCCTTAAGGTAAGATACATTGTCGTTATAATATAACAAATTGGGACAATAAGGAAGTAATTGTACACGTTAAATGTTAGGTAATTATAGAAGGCGGTAAAATCCATAGAGAACCTATTGGTTGTACCTTAATATATATTTTAAGGTTTTCTCAAAATGGAAACTTTTAATAAACGTTTGCAGCTAATTCCATCTAGTATTAAATGATTATTGGCGTTTATGCTTCAAAAAACACAAGATATGGTTAATTTATTAAGGTGGAGTCATGATTTTTTCGCTAATAAACAGTGAAACGTAATTGGCGAAATTTTCAATCAGCATTTTTAATAGACACTTCCTGCGTACACGAGGAAGTAAATAGCTGGCGTATATGTACGTATACATTCATACATTTAACATATTATTCCAATTAACTTGACAGATTAAAAGTAATAATGTCGTAGGTTCCGGCAACTCTTTTATGTAGTTACTTGAATAATTATTTTAGAAATTGTAAGTTTCGCAGATTTTAATTTTCGTAGTGGACCAATTTTTCTTTTCGGTGATCTATTCTGTGGCAGTGTGCTAGACGCATGATTATATGAGCGTATTGTATGAGCTATATAGAATATTACTATTTGGAAAGGATAAAGGAGATTATTATTTGTCATAGTAATGATTTCTTTAAATCGGGAAATAAGAAACAAGAATTGTGCACCAAGAAATTTATACAGGGGTCAAAACAATTCTTACAAAGAACTTATTTTACACCGTTCACGTAAGTTTTGAGAGAAAATAATGTTACATTTATTCCTAATACAATGGTTTTGCAAAGTGTATTATTTATTGACATTTCCTAAGCTGTGTGCTGGTTACTCGAAATCGGTTTCATTAAAAAAAGAGTAAACACACAAGCACATAAACTACCGAAACGATCATGAACAGAATTTTTCCAGTCGAGCAAATGATATACGTTCAAATGGTACAACAAAAATTAGAACCTCGGTCAGCTTCATATTTGCCACCTATACATTTTATTTAACAAAAATGAGAGCTTATACGTACAACCACTTTTTTTATAAAAAAAATTAAATTAAATAAAACTGAAATCATTGGTGCAACAACAATCCATGTGCGGAAAACCTAGTTTTGAGAAAACTGAAAAGAAAACGTTTCAGTTCTTCATTTTCATGCAAAGATTTCACTCAGTATTTTATTTATTAGGACTGTATCAGTAAACCAAAGAAATTCTGCATAATTTGATGAATACTTTAAAAACCTGTACGTGATGCAACTCGCCTATTTCTGTTTCCGTTTCCTGTCTGTTTCTACAAGAAACAGACACGATATATAAGGCAAATGTGTAGTTATAAGATTTCTTTATTAGGAACCAAATCGTACCAACAACAAAAAGATGACATACTAAAAAAATGTATTGACGTAATAGCAACAAAAATAATGAATAAACGTCGGATTCATAAGCTTGTTTGCTGCAGAAATGAGCCATGCTACTCTTGTTCCGTAACTAGTATCGCAACATGGACCGTTGTCATATCAAACTATGCAGCATATAGCCAGAAGGCATGTATCGTCTAAAACTCCATTTGAAAGAAAAGTGATGTATTTCTCATCATCGCACAAAATACCACAATTGTATATCATGTCGCGCAGTTCGATAAGATCCAGTTAAATAGATTTTTGAAGTATGATTTTTCTTGAATTTCAAACGATTTACTTTCTTTGTTTCTTTTGGTAGTTTATTATACTGTTTTATTGAATCAATTGTGGGGAATTTTGTGTAATTATTTCTCTTCTTACTTTGTGCGTAATTTTTGTTTTTTGTTAATCCACAATTTATTTTTATTAGATTGTCTTCTATTCCATGTCTTTGTATAAATATTTCATTCTTGCGTTTTTTCATATATCTCTGTGTTCTATATTGTCATTATCTTATTTTGTTGTATTTGCAGATTAATAGTATTGATTTAGGTGTGTTTTTCTTTGTTGTACATATTTTAAATTATTTTATATTCAATGTGCGATTTTGTATATTTTGTGAAAAAAGGCGGTTTGTCCTTTACAGTTCTTAGGTTGTTATAACCCCATTTTTCCATTTTCTTCTATGTGTTAATTATTTTCTCCTTATTATTTTTTAATATTTACAAACACCATTCTATGCTTATTTTTGTACATTTTTGTCACAATTTATTGTTTATTGTTTTTATGTAGGTGGCTCTACAGCGAATATTTTCTGTTTATTACTTTTTTATGTATTTCTAAATTATTACATGTTTGCATTACATCATATAAACTTTCTCTGAGTTTCGCTATATAATTGTACATATTTCCACAGTTTCAATAACTAATTTGGTAAAACTAATAAATAAATGTAGTAATACCAACCTCATTGCAAAAAGAATAACAGGCTGACTTATATAATTAAAAAGAACCAATTAAAATCTATCTGATATTAACCTACTAATAATTTGATGATCACATCAAAATATTGATTTTATTGTATTTGCACCGAACATCGTTTATAATGCAAAGGAACAGTTTTAGAAGCGAGATATTTAGAAACGTCTTATACTTCTAGCGTTTTACTGCAACATGCTGTAAATTTACATCAATCTGCATTGATCTTCGAAACAGACATCTACTACGGAAAGTAGTAGTTTTAGGTATTAACCCTCAAGTGCTATCGTGGGGTGTTTCGGAACCCCAGAGGTCATTTTTTTTAAATTTTTTCTAAAACTATTTTTGTCACATTTCTAAGGTTCCAGGTATTCGCCTATGCAAATGAGATATGTAATATAGTGTAATTTATTATTTACCATATTCTACAGTTTTAGCAAAAAATAGCTTTTGGGGTGTCTCAACACCCCACGATAGCAATTACGTTTGTTTTTTTCAAAAATAGCGTAGTGTATTCTAACCAATGATTTAGAATTTTATAGTGATAATAGCCCTCGTCCTCTTTTGGGGAAATCACAGATGTTGTTGTGCATGTAAGTATAGGGGATTCACTTATATACGTTCCAATTCGGCGATTTTTATTATAGTACCTACATGTACAGGGGATTCACTCATTTATGTTCGACTTCGGTGATTTTTTACAAATCAAATAGTGGCATTTCCCCTGATTTCTGTACGGCGTATAAATATTCGACTCAAACAAATTTCTTACTCAGTTCCTCACAAACCAGAGCGTCGTCAACTTGTTCCTTATTTCCCTTCTATAATACGTGTATTGAATAGTAAAAACAATATGATAAAGTTTCTAACTGATGAACAATTAGCAAATCTTGCCGAAAACTTTTACGATGATGTTAGTGAAAGTGAATGCCCTGATGAACGTGATGATGATTTGAGTGATGCAGCAAGCGAATAACACATTACATGTTTTTTGTCAAATAAAATGTACGCCTCACAACGTCATTGTCAGAATTTTTATGTGAAATGCTAATGGCATTTTCTTTTACAGGGAGTAAGACCATAGTTTCCAGTAACAGAAAAAACCAAGACATCTTAACAATACAGAACACAATTTTGTAAAAAGAAAAAATTGTACGAAGAAATACTTTTTACATAATTTTTATGAATGTAACATTTCCTCCTAATTTTCTGTTTTGCTTTAAATAAAGTTTTGTTTTTCCTTACAACAATCGCAAGATAAAGGTCTAGTTATTACACTGTGGGTTTAAAAGTGAAAAAAAAAAGATAACTAACAAAAAAAAGCTAAATTTAAAGAGTGGGGTGTAAAACACCCCACGATAGCAGTTGTGTTACCTGAAAACACGATAGTACTTGAGGGTTAATAAGCTTTTACAAACTGACAGTGGTATTTAACAGTTGCAAAACAGTTACTTCGTAGGAAATAGCATCCTATCAATGTTGTTCAGCTTATTTAGTTTTGCTTGAGAGAAGTTGTCAAAGGCTTTTCTCATGTCAAGAAAAATTATTACTAGCGTTACATCCCTCCACTGCAATTTTTATTTTGTTTATAAGATCAACTGCAACTTACACAGTTCTTGAATTTTTTTAGAGGGCATATTGCCTGCAGTGTATGATATATTGTGATAGATGTGCATTTTCTTGCATATGTAGATAGGAATTTTATGCTTAGTAGGAAGTAGTCATGTCGATTTATAGTCTTCCTTGTACTATTAATTAGTTTTACAAACATGGGCGTTTGTGGTTATTTTATTAATTCCAGGAGCCGCGTTATTTCTCAGTTTTAATATTATTTGATGTATTTCTTTCTTAAATTTAAGTTCTGCGTTCATCTTGTCAGATGTTGTCACTATAGGTAGTTTCGCAATGTTTCCTATTTGATTTTGGGCTAATACTTTGCCTACACCTAGTTGTATTAATTTTTGCGTTTAATTTTTTTGTGTTAATATAATAAACAGTATACAACTAAGTGAAAATACCTTTGAAAGTTGAAAATTGTTTTAAATAAATAGTACTGCAACTACAATTTATAAAGGCAAATGTACTAAATCTATCGTTAGAATGCTAGGAAGGTAAATTTGAAATTCGTAATAAGTTTTTTATAAATTCGATTTAGAAAATATAGGTTATTTTCATGTATTATTGCCCCCCATTAGATCCTGCTAGTTTTTTTTTTAATGAATTAGCAAGAAAGTTTATTTTCCGAATATGTTTATAATTGTTTCTTGAAATTTCGGCGATATTCGAATATCGATAGCGTGTAAGTTTTATGAAACCCATCGTATCGACTTCTGACAATTCGGCAAACAGACTAGACGACATTGATCGTGTAGTTGCACACGATTAAAGTCGTTTAACTTGACTGGGTTTGGTTGCTTTTGTGGACAACGGGTCTGATGATTTACAGCTTGCTCTGTACTAAAATTTCTCGTGGTTTTTTCCATATTTTATGTTTAAATAACTACATAAGTTGGAAAGTGCAAGGTAAGTGAGATATTTCAGCTTAACATTAAGCCTTTACCTATAAGAAAAACGCCACGGCCTTGACATATAATTTATATATTACCTAAATGATGCTTTATGTGCTCGTACATTCTTCAATCATTCCAGTGCCTTTGTTTAAACATAAAATGTTGTCCTCTGAAATGTCTGGTTTTTTGAATGTTATTCCCAATCTCCTTTCCGCCTTCATTTCTTCGACTATTCAGCATACTAATAAGTACCTCCATGAATAGAGATATAGAGATGCATTGAATTGTTTTGATAGATGTAATTTGATACGACTGAATGAGACTGTTATACAACAAACGACGCGTTTTTCTCATTTTGGTGTACAATAATTTTAAAAAATGTAAAAATCTAATTTGAAACGCTCGATTTTTAAAAGAAATAAGAGATAATCGTAACAACAACGTTTTAAAAAGTAATCCTTGTCGAATTTGAATTTTTGCATTTATTCTATATGCCATATGTTGATTGCACTTAATTACGAAGATTTTCATAAAGGAAGCAGTAACAATCTTACATGATTATAGTAGTAACTCGTATGCACAAAACGCAACACGGAAGAAATATTTGCTCATAGCAATTGAAACCGAAGCAGATGCGTACGCATACGCACATTCTAATGTTTCCACAGTAACTCTCAAGGCAATCAAATCAAATTGGCGGATATCGCGGGCAAGTAACTGCCGGCAAGAAGAACTCGTATATCCTGCCAGTACATATTAACCGTAAATGAGATGGATAAATCTTCGGGAATGTCGAACTAGACGATAATAGGATCTTACGCTCACGTAAGAGATTGCACGAGTTCTTTATGAGTTGAGACGTAACCTGATATGTCTTCCATAAATTACTTCCTGGAAAAGGTTTATTTCAGAAATTTTATTACGGTTTTGTTATATTTCTTTTGTTTTCGTTTTTTGAAAGGGAAATGCATTAAAATCCGCATTCATTTCTGTTTGAGTTTTGAAACAGCACGTAACAGCATTTATAATTAAATCAACAAACAAAAAATATATGCAACGCATGCACAAAGTGGGTATTAAGTCGATATGGGAAAGGGATACTTTCTATTCACCCATGCAAAGGCAACTATTTATTTTTAGAACAGCATATCATACAAATATGTAGCAAGAAAGAATAATATTTTTTTGATTTGAAAGCATAATGGTTTGATTTCAGGCAATCGCTATTAGGCTTCGATTTATGCTTTATGATTTTGTTCTCAACGTTAACCTTTTTCAGGCCAAGAGTGGCGCAACCGCACCTCACATTCTCAATTTTTTACAGAAATTACTGAAAATATTTGTTTGCAACTTGAATTTTTCAGTAGCTTCAGAAATTGACCTTTTCAACTATTTATTAACAAAAGAGTTTTTAAGCTTCCATCTACGTAACAAATGGTAGCCTGGCTTGAGGAATGTTAACCATCCAACACACTTCAGTGTAATTAGAGTTTACACAAATTAGATAATTTTTATTTTCCTTTAAATTTGACAAAGATTTTTAGATCTTATTTTTCTTAAGAAACTACATTGGTTGCATATATCACAATTGTGCATCGCGGACACAGGACCTTCTCTGTTGCAAACAATTTAATCTTCCTATTTGCAAATAAAGCAAAAGTCGTCCTTCATTTAGTTTTTATCTTAAAATTTCCTTTACCCTTGAAGCTCCTAAGAATTATAGAACTCTGCAATTTAAATGTTATTAGGTTACTCAATTTGAAAAATATGTTTATTTTAAATACAAGCAAGTATCTCTATCAAAGAAAGTGTCACTGAAAAACGGTTTCATACCATTCTAATTATTATACTTACTTAATTTTTCCCTTTTCAGAATATTGAAATAAATTTTAAAAGAAAACCGAATCTTAATGTATTCTTGGGGTAGAATGCATTTATAGGTTTTTATAACGCATTGGAAAAAGGATACAAACTAATACTAGACTATTCTGCGTTGATTTAAATGAATCTGTACTTTCTCAAGATGCTCTTTACCGCAAAGAGCAGCCAGTTCATTTAAACAGTTTCCTCTCTTCCCGCCTGCCTGTAATCCATAGATTACCACAGGGAACGATATCAGGACCGTTCTTGTTCTACCAGCTGTAATTCAAAATTGCCAATATCATCTTAATGTAGACGATAGTCAAATATACCTATATAACCTAGGCATTTGTACTGATTCTTCTTTACGGTGTGAGAAGTACACGTCCTATATGATGCAGAGAGCATTTATCCGCCCAAAATCTATTATACGTCACCATTTCTTCAATTGCCAAACTTGATCTTATTCAACTCTAACTATGGAGATGTAATTTATTACCGGAAACAACAGCCAACGAATCAACGATGGTAAAATACATGTTTTAGATTCGCAGGTAGTAATTGACGGCGGAGATTCTCATTTACTGACGTCTACTGCATCTAAACATCATTTTATTGGCATATTTTACAAATCAGGAAACCAAGCTTGCTAATTCTGACATCGGGAAGAGTTTGCTTCGTCAGATTGGAAGTTCGGATTGGTACATTGTTGCGGTAGCCTTTCTAGCATTCCCAGCATTTGTGGTTGAAAATCAGCTCCTGCATTCACTGTATGCGGTATGAGTAAAGTAGCTGTTCATGCAAAACACCTACCTCTAAGGATAATTTCCTCACATTGTCACACGGTAATACTTCTTCAAACATCGGTGTTCTGGATCTTTTTTGAACCCAACAATCGGCAGTTGTTTAAAAGATCCTCTCTCGTGAAGGCACTAGTACTTCACCACAAAAGTTTCTTTACTTGGACATCTTCAATTCGGAAATGTTTCGGCATAAAGCCCTCGAACCAAATTACAATTGCCGTTAAAGATTAGAAGTAACAGCCATCTTTGCTAATTTTATATCGTGAATAAATTATCTACAGCGTCCAAAAGACATCCTTTTCTAATTGTTGATTTAAATACTGAAAAAGCATTCAACTAAGTAACCTTAAATACAAACCCATATTTTTGCTAATAAATACTAACAACAATACTTTTAAGTAACAGACATGCTAATTATACATCACCAAACAACGTGTTTGTGTCATATATTTCCTTAAGAATACAAGTTTATTTATTTGAAAAAACATTCAAAGCATTTAAGTTTCGTCCGCACTTAAAAGATTGAGCAAATAAGCTGCACAGATTTTGACAATGAGATTTTCTTAGGAAGTAACCTTTACATCTTACATCACAATGACATTTAATTTAGAACAAAATCAGCAACGATCGATTTACAGTTACAAACGTTTTTTCTGCAAATCATGTAGGTCGCTTGCGAACCAAACGTTTCCAGTTCACCTTTTTGTTTACGTATTCACTTTCAGCCTGGAACCTCTAAATTTAGGTGGTTCTGTCAGCCGTTAAAGTAAACGAGTCCATTGATGACGTTATGAAATCGGATCATTTTTCTGGAACTCCGTGTTAAATTTCACGTATATGGCAATGGCGTGGATTTATTCCACATCCGTGCATAGGCCGTCACAAATACATAAGACGATAAAATCAGAACGGAACTCGCCCGTTCGAATTTATTGTTACGGTACCAGCTGTGAAGGTTGCTGCAATTAAATTGAAACGATCTTGATTAATCCACACAAACGCTTAAATAATCCACGAGCATGTAGGTACTGGCTTCTGCATGTCACTTTTCGATAAATACATAAATTAGTAAGTACGATATCCACTTCTGCCAAAAGCAATTGTTACAGGGTAAAATAATTAAGATGTGGTAAAAAAGATTTCATGCAATCTGTACAATCCATCAACCATCGATAAGATGTATATCATCTTAATGTAGTTGAAAATGCAATTTGAAATCACTCTTCCAATTTCCATCTGATACTGCAATTTACTCCGCTCTACAAAGGTATTCTACATCAAGAAGTCAGAAAATTTCAGATATGGCTCTCGTAGGAATGAAATGGTTTGTTTCTAGTAAGGATCACCAGTCACTAGACAGCTGTTAAAGTCTCGGTTATATCCATCACACGGTTTCATTTTTATTTAAGTAAAGAATTTTTGTTTATGTAGAAAAATGGAAAAATTCAGGTTCGAGCGGTGATTAAACAGTTTAAACATTTAAAAGCTTAACATCGAAGGAAATCAAAACTGAGTTGGATGAAGTTCATAACATATCTGTTCCTGTGTTAGCAACTGTTTACAATTGGGTAAATGAGTTTAAACATGGCCGTACATCCAGAAAAGATGAACATCGTACTGGACGTCTAGTGGAAGTGACTACCTTCGAAATGGTTGACAAAATTCACGAGTGGTCGACTCGGAAGCTGTTTGACGCTTTTCCGTCGCAATCCTGACGAGTTTTTCCGTCGATAACTATGGGCGAAACATGGATACACTACTACACTCCGGAGACAAAGGAATAGTCAAAACAGTGGCTTTTTAAGGCAAACAGGCTCCGAAGTAGGCGAAGACGATGGTGGCGGGATGCTCGCGGAATCTACAGCGATTACTTGGAAAAAGGACAAACAATAACTGGAAAGTATTATGCGCCGTTATTGGACGGAAACGTCCTCATTTGAAAAAGAAATGGATCCTCTTCCATCAAGATACACAAGTGCACACCTGCACAGTTTTGATTACCAAAATTATGGAATTGAAATTCGAAGTAGTACAACATCTACTTCTGACTTCTTTTTATTTCCAAATTTTAAAAAATGGCTCGGAGAATAACACTCAAACAGATGTCCATTTTGAAGACATTAGAAAGCTGGAGAAATGCTTATAAAATGTATACTGGGTGAATCATTTAACCTGGAATTTTGTAATAACTCGAAAAATACGCATCGTACAGAAAAATTTGCCGAATCAAAACTTTAATATCTCTGAGGGGGGCCTCCGCTAGCATTAAACTACGCCGCCCCCACACTCACTGTGCAATTGGCTAAAATCGCGATCGCATTAACCCGATCGCGCTTTCCGAAAAGCCCTTAGTAGTAGTTTATTTACCAACCACCGTACCCACAGCAGGTGGGAGGAGGGGCGACTGTAATATCATTGAATAGTCTGTCGAAAAACACTAACTACATGTTTTTCTGTTTTTTGATTCTTTTTAATTCTGTTCCATTTCTTGCGATTACAGCACCATCTGTGGCGAATCAAAAAAGAAATTGCGAACAAATCGTACGTAAGTTTATACGTCGAAACTTAATCCGAATCTGCTATAAAAAATTGGGGTTCGGATAGACGGACCACCAACTTTATTCATCAGATCTGACCACTAGTGACTTTTTTTGCTTCCTGAATTTTTGTCCCCATTTTTTCAAACACACGGCCCTCAAAAATATATACAACTTTATGTTATATTCCTTATTTCGATCTTCTATGTTTTATAGACAATATTTGACGAGTAAATCATATAATACTAACCCATACCGATATATTGTATTTTACGTCATAGTTTACTAATTACTGTTAACAATATCGAATATGATGCTCTCGCAAGGAATTTCCGAATGATTTTCTATTGTCGTTATCTTTGCAACATTCGTAAATATAAAATACATACAATATACATCTGCAACATGTCCTGCCTTCTATAATTACCTGAATAATTATTTGTTGTATTAATGTAATATAACGTGTTTACGCCCCGCTTTTTTTATATGACAAATAGACCTAAATGCCAAATAGGGTAATTAATGTATAGACGAATTGTGAACAAAGGAAGAGTGGTTATTGGTTTTCTAATGTTATTTAGGCAAAAGTGGCCTTCGCACATAGACCATCCAAGTCTAGTTAGAAATATACCGCGCGTAGCCCTCTGTGCGAGAAACACATGCGGGCACAAACGACAATCGTTGAAACTACACTACTGTAGTTCTGCTATTATTATGTAATTTCAGTCATACTCGCTTAAAGTTTGATTATCTAAACTTACCTAATATGTACATCCTTTAAAACAAATAGCTTCATTCTATGAAAAGAAATTTTTCACAAACGGTAAAAGTGATTTGCATAAAGTCAGTTCTAAATGGCAGTCGGTTCTATCACATTCATCATCTGTTTATTAAAATAAATAAAGACAAAGTTACTGCATATTTTGCGTACAGCTGTTGCTGCTACAAATCAATGATTTTGCAAGATCGTTAAAATCCAAGGAAGGCGAACTTGGCTTTGTGCTCTTTAATGTATATGACATTCGACCTCAAAGCTTTAACTCCTTAGCGTTTTGCTTAACAAGTCTCCGTATAATTTGTACGTGTATGCGCTAACTTAAACGGCTATGAGTTATAGGCTCATTTGTGAAAGCTCTATTATTGTTATCGCCATAATAGGTTATTGCTAATAAACCTACAAGAACTGCTATTTTACGTACGTCAGCTGATTTTACAAGCATTTAATGGCATTTAGTGGTTAATTTTCGTTATATTGAATTGTCGGCTTATATCATACTCAAAGTTGTTTTGCGACTGCTAGATGTAAATATGTAAAATTGCGCCTTACGTGACGTATTAGATCACATTCGCACTTCTGTTGCGACACATTTTCTTTATGTGTTCATTAATGAGACGTTTAACTGACCGAAACACATGTTACAAAACTTAGAGAGCAATACTTTCAAAATTCATATTTACCAGCGCGTTATGGCTGAGCACAAGTTGTATTTTTAGAAATGAACAATGCACACACATACATATGATAATAATTTAAAAATTAGACGTAGTTACTTAAGAAACCCTCATTAATATAACGTATTGCAACGACACTTCTTTAAAATGAACCAAATTAAATATTCAGAGTTTCTTTGTATTTGAATTCTATGATCTACTTGTTTCTTTACAAATTTTATGTGTGCGAGCTAAAATTTTTCATTTTAGATGACGTTTTAACCCTTCACAAATTAAGAAAAATTCTTTTAAAATGAATATATATAAACTCCTATTATAATCTCTAACCGATAGATGACTTTTTGAATCGAATATAAAATTTAGAGATTCATAAAAACAAAATTGAATTTATGTTTTACTATGGACAAATTTTCAGTATCACAGGTACTTACTCTTCAAATCTAAATCTAGGGATTCTTACCGATCTTGAAATCTTTGCGAACCTGGGTCTGATTTATTCAAATCTTTCCCGCAGTGGTTCCAAATCCGTAGGTGGTGGAATATTCTTTAGCCAAATGGTATTACTGAATGTTAACTTGAACTGATTATGAAGAAGATTCCATTAAAAAATTCGTTTTTAACCTTTTTTTCAAGGAATTTTGGAAAAGTTGTCGTTGTCGAAAAAGGTTTGCCTTTTTTTCGATTACATTTTGTAATCTCCATCCATAGATTACTAAATCGAGTAAGTCAAATGACACCCTTGACGTAATAATAACAGTGCATATGTCCTGATACGATCTCGTCAGGTACATCGAAATTATGTTGGTTACTATAATGATAATAAAGTATGCTTCTCTGAATTTGAAATAGAGAAATGGAGGAAACTGGAAGGAGAAGGTAATCAACATTGCTTCTCCTCGTAATTAAAAAGAACTAAAACACTAAATATGTCAATTTGGAACACTTGAACCTAGATAAACAACATCATAATAATTCTATAATAAATAATTAATCAACCAATATATAATTATTAGGAAATTATTAGGAAACTCTTTTGTTTCTGTAAGAACTATAACAACCACTAATATTTACAAAAAAGTAACAAGAAACCTTTGTTTCTTCGTAGGAGTTCTTTCATGGAAGGGAACGATGTAAAAACATATTACTATAGGGGTACGATATTTAATCTTTTTGGATAATGATACAAATGAACTGCGAATATTAAAATTAAATTGGAATAAAATTAATTATGAGATCTTTCACACTTTCAATATTAATCTATGTAAGGTGAAATATCTTGTTTATGGTACACCAAAAGAACCATATTTCAGTTATTTATTGAGCTAAGATGTTAGGACAAAGAACTAATAAAACAAAAAAGATATCCGTAGATAACCGCCTAGCGCATCTTCATATAAGTGAACACGCAAATATTCATGTTTGGACGAGAGTATCTAATCAAAGATATTCTAATCACCGGAAATGTCGAAATTAATTGCTATATTGGCCTCTACAGAAGTGAGCAGAAATGCCCAGCGATCCGCGAGGATGACTAGTGGCTACACACACCAAGAGTAATTAATATTAACGATAATATTCATCTGGATATTCTGCCACCGAAGTCCACGTCTGTGCCCTAATCAAGTAATTATCGACGTCTGTTAGTGAAGAAACACATATATATAGTAAAAGGCTGGTAACAAATTTCGCAGGAAACAATAAAAAATATTATTTAGCACGCCTGGAAGATTGGTAACAATCTTGACGAAGACGATTATTTATCATTACCTCAATGGCTTCTTAAATATTAACGAAGATAATTTTCCGTTAAGTATACGGCTACAAAATAATTTGCAGGGCATTAGTATCGTGAACCTAGAAACGATAACTGAATTTGTGTCAGTGGATGATGGTCTCATAGCTTCCGCTACCCCCAATGATACACAATTTGTTGAGGAAGTTTTAAATCCGAGCGACAACAATGGTTATAATGAAGTAGATGAAGAAGAAGGGGCTAAAACCCAGTTATGAAGATGCACTTAACGGAATAAGGACAGTTATGCGATATTTAGAAACGGAAGAAACTATTGCCAAAATAGTGCATTAGGTATCGAACGTTTTTTAGAATCCTCTTATTTTAAGAAATCAAACCGACAAACTTTTGTTGCCGGATATTTTACTAAATAAATTTTTATGTATATTTTCTTATTAGCTACCATTATCTTGTATAGTTTAACGAATAAAAATGCATTTTCTTGCATCTCTTCTTTTCTAACGTACTGTTTTATATAGTCCCAATGAGTATGTTGTAAACAAGTTTCAATGTAATAGAAAATGTATGCTAGTATCTTTACTCCTAGATATATGTGAGCTTTTTAACAAACGCATAAAGAAAGAATTTCACTGCGTTTACCACTTCATCTTTGAAGATTCTTG
This sequence comes from Marronus borbonicus, assembly GCA_902655005.2. Taxonomy (NCBI): domain Eukaryota; kingdom Metazoa; phylum Arthropoda; class Insecta; order Coleoptera; family Scarabaeidae; genus Marronus; species Marronus borbonicus. The sequence continues at coordinate 4,912,146 of LR737391.1, read as the reverse complement.
TCGATATCAGTGCATTGCAATTTTGCAATTTCGATATTATTTTTTGTTAAGCTGCTTCACTATCACGCGTTTATTTCATTGTAACAACATAAAGATATTATTTTTCAGTGCATGGGTCAACATTATGCAGATCTTATATCAATAGTCGGGAGAAGTAATAAATGAAAAAAGACGTGGAAAATTCTATTGGGGTAGATTGTGCCTACACATAAAGCAGAGAAAGGTTTGTAGGAAACCTTACAGACAGTGTATCGGTAAATCGGAATCCTTTGTAAAAGTCACCGACGAACGCCATTAATGCATAAAGTTTTAAGCAGATTTTGTTGAAATAAGATTGCTTAAAATACTCAGACCATTTCCTCTTAAGTTAAGAGCAATTGCTCGTAAACATCTTTTCTATCCAAATATCAGTCATGGTAATTACACATAATGAAAACAAAGAAGTTGGGACTTGAATTTATGCTTGTCTCCTGAAATTATAATCTACACCATTTTTTTGCAGCAAATTCTTAACCAGTCTTAATAAGTAATGTATGTATGTATATGTAAAGGCAGCAGCTGAATACTCGGGTGTTTATAATATCCGTATGGATAAAACATAATCGGTTAATAATTTAAAACTTTCTTTTTCCTGGAATTTATAACCATCCAGAGGCCACTACTGCTAAGACACCAGGCTCTCTTTCTTCATGGCGTAAAAATGTCCGACGCAGTGACATAATGGTTTTTAAACATGTGCATCGTATTATACATGATACATGAATCAAGAGCCGCTGACTGAGGCGGACAGTACACGCAGTCGTTAGTTACTACGGTGTACACGGAACATACAAACACTTTTGTCAATTACGAGAATACACAGTGCTGTTACGCGCGCTTCCAACCGGCCGTGATCGCAGCCTACTAGATGTGATCATCAACGAAGAGACGAATATCGACATCGAACACGAACAGGTATGCTTTACGAGTATTAATCTATTTGTGACCGGTTAGAATGACGCTTAATATGCAACGCTCAATGCTGTTCGTCCGGTATATGTTGGTATTAACGCTGAGATCACACTGTAAAGGTGAAAACTTTTAAGATAGTAAATCAGTTGAGAATTTCTTCGCATAAAATATGAAGGAATTCAACAGAAGAATGGGGATTACTTCTGAGAGAAAATGCATGTATGGCATTTATTGCAGCGATGTCAGGCAAATAATTCGTTTTCGTTTGGTGTTGGAAAAGGTTCGTCGGCCGCCTACTTGATTAAAAGTATGTATGATTGTAGACATCCTGATTACAATAAAATCCTTTTGTCTTTCATAGTTGCTATTGTTAGAAATTTTTTCAAGTACAATGAACCTTGCGATGGGACTATATTTGCTAAAATATTAGTTGTTGAATTACCTACAAAGTCAAAGCAAGACTTTTATATCTAACTACTTCCCTAACCTTCCTTGATTAATGATTGCATTTGTGATTTGCGTTATTTAACGTTCCATGTCTTCCTAAAATGTTAACGGTTAAATTTGCACTTTATTAAATGCTGATATGATCTTTAGGTTTAACTAAGATATTTCCCTCAATTTCTCCTAGTTACAGAAATTCCACAAACTACAAAGCATGTTGTATTAGAGGTGCAAAACCTTGGTGGTTTGTTGCAAGTTGCAATGTCTGGGTTATGTTGTTATTCCCAAAATTAATTTCAGAAAAAGAAATCTATACAATTAGTAATCACTATTTCACAATTTAAAAAGGTCATATTGCGGTAGAAAGTTACACGATTGAAGCATTCTATAGTTTTTTCTGTTCCTCATATGAAGAAGAAATAAACTAAACCAGAGTATAAAAGATAATTGTAAGTTGCAACTTACTTGCGTGTGTCGTTTATTGTGTTCCAAAGAGAATTATTTCCTACATTCGCGAATGATTCGCGGTTCTGTTGCCAAAAAGTACTTTGGAAAGCCTCTTTATCTCTAAATCCAAATTTGGGTTTGAGTTCTTTTGGAAACATTTTCTACAATCACAAAATTTTTCATAAGCTCCGTCGATATGCTCAAGTTTTGTGTTGCCACTAGCGGTTTATTTTTTGAAAAAATTAGTCGAATTCGTTAGAAGGAAACATATGAAATCCATATTATATTGATTTATTTCTGAAAGTGTACAATAATATTTAAGGCGTTCCATTTAAAATAACAAAGTTGAAGCCTGGTTCGCTGCTTATCGATCATCTATATATAAGCGAAGATTCTTGAAAGATACTTTATGAGGTCTATTCTGTCATCAGGAAATGTTAGTTTCCTGATATACCCAGAATATGCGAAATTTTACAATTCCAGAAGGTTGATACATCAGTATATTCGTTACAGCTAGCAGCATCATTTTAATTTATAATGATGAAAGTAGAATTGTAACCTAATAATAATGACAGCAGTGGAAGAAAATTTGGAAAATCGATTTCTGATTAGAGAAAATAAGAACGTGGCAACGCCTTCCGGCCTTAGGCTACACATAACACAAAATAAAAGCATTTCACCTAGTTACCTAATTTTAATTTAATCCAGTCCTGTCACTTTAACAATCCCATCATCGGAAACACAGCTGGATCATGTTGGATATGCATTCATGTGGTCTTATTCCTTTTACGGAATCTTAAAGGTGAGTCGAGTGGACGGCATCTTCTTCTTTTAGCTGTCGTGATTACAGTCGATTGACCTGCAATAAAGTTTTAGTATCTTCACGAATAATTTACATTTACGTAACTGGCTTCGAAAAGCCTTTCACCGTTTTTTTTTGGCTTCTTTTTTCGCATTTGCGTAGAATGCAAGCATACATACGATACTTGCGTACACCTTCTCTCAGCTAAATGATAATTGATAGTGTAAAAGTGAAAAGCTGTTTGTTACGGTTTTATAGGTAGTTCTGGTGAGCTACATTTGTTGTCAACAGAATCGCTTAATAGGCATTAATTATGTTCTCACTTACGCGTACTGTGTTGCAAGTATTACAAAACATTGTTAATAATATAGTATGATCTTATTACATTTTATTGGACATGAATCTTTGGTAACAATTCTTATAGTAGCAGTGTTGCATTAAAATATGTTCTTGCCTACCTAAAATAAAGTATAATTCAGTGGAGGTTGAAATGGCATTAGATATACCTTAATTGCGGCGCAAAAATTGTAGATCCTGGTATATTTACAAAAGACACAGGTTAGGATTTTTTTGAAAGTTGATATATTCGTGGTTTCCATTTCTCGCCTTGGCGATGATTCCTTTAATCCGATGGCCGGTAGTTATGAAAGTCGTCCTGACAGGCCCCAGGATGTAAAACTCTTTGACTTGATCTCTTGTGAGATCTGATTCCTTAAAATGTTACCATGTTTCTGTTTACCAAATTAGCAAATAATGTGGTAAAATGAGTCTAATTAAATAAAGAAAGGACGTGGGGGAAGTATTTTTTAGTATAAATGAGTCATTTGGTTCCATTTTTATGGAAAGTTTCTGAATATACCTACATATATTTGACCGTTTTAAAATTGTTATTGCATTTTTAACTTTTTTTGCACACATATGCAAACTTGTGTGTATAAGTTGATTACAACAAGAGCTATACGCAATAAATAAACGTAATCAACAAATAAATAATTTGCTGCAGGAACAAAAAATAGCCCATTCAATATGAAAATGATTTGTTAAAAAAAACGCTGTGTTCATGCTTTACAAGAAGGTGCCAAACAAAACAAAATACTATTTATTTTTAAATTCCTTAAATATTATTAAAAATATAAGTAAAGGTCAAAGATATTTGAAGACGTTTTCTGGAACTAGTTTAACGCTAGAGTGGTGATTTCAATTTCATTCGATTTCTTGGAGTTTTCAGCAACATATCCAAAAATTTGTTGTATCAAGTGGCATCTAGCCAAGATAGCCATCGAAATCGTTACCATATTTGGTTCATGCGCTTTTTCTTTTGTTAGATAAACTCGTCTAGGATTTTTTTACACACATTTCCCTATACCTAAAATGTGTAGTTCCCTATTCAATTAAATATGAAGCTACCCAGATTTCATTTAAAAACACAGAGTATTGGAGCGAAATGCTATAAACTTTTGTTCTGCTAAAGCTATTCACCAAAATTAATATTCAAAGTACATTTAATTTTCCTACAGTGAACGAAAGGAAACTTTTGTGAAATTAACAAGTAATACCAGTTATTCTTCCAACAAAAAGCACAATTGTATTAACGAAAAAGGTCAAGAGTAAATTTATCTTACCGTAACTGAATCCAAATTGTCAAACTGACTAATATTGTTCTTCATCCCTAAATAAAAAAGTTTTTGTTGATTTAACAAGCGACCTTCTCTGTGTGTACATACACTGTCTAGCAAATTAACGAGCACGTTTAAACAATAAACAGCGAAAATATACAGATGCTAAAAGTTCAACATAATAATAATATATTTATTTAAAACATGGCGCACTAAATTTCCTCAGCAGAAAAAAATATTAAACGAACATACTGATCGTTGTTTAACAAAATTTGCAATTTGCAATTGCAGATACGAAATAACAAAAAGCCCATCAGTACATCTTTAGAGTATCTTTCCAAAGTACAATACAGAAAAAAAAACAGTAAACGTAAACTAAATAAATCACATTTAATTAATGGTTGCAAAGTGTTACTTATTCTTTAACAGTGCGTCTAAAGGCAATATAACTAAGCTGTCTAGCAGAGGCAGGTAATTGGGTAACCATGATACTTGAAACCTCTTTCAAGTTGCTAGGTATGGTGTTTGGGTACATCAATAATATATTTTTTGAGGATATCGGTAATGTGTCATCAGTTCTAAATTTGATTTTATTTGTAAGATACGGTGGAACATTGTTGCTTAAATTTTCATAAACAATACAGAGAAAATGCAATTTCTTATATGTAATCATATTGAGCCGCCTCCATTTTTAAAGCTTATAAGGTATTCTATGTCTCCAGCGAATTGCCAGTATAAATCGCAAGCATGAATTTTGCGCCGCATATATTCTGCGAACGTCAACCTGACTCAGACAGGTTCCATAAACTGTATCACAAAAATTAAAGTATGATAACACTAGGGAGTCTCAAAGCTGTCTCCTAACCTCATCGCAAAATGTTGGTCTATGAGGATAAAACATTCTTAAATTACAGTAAACCCGCCCGATACGCAAACCAATATGATATTTCGAATATTATCTCTAAGGGCCTTTAACATCTAATTTAATATTATTAAGCACGAGAACGTCCTCTGAGACCATCAAACACTAAGCAGCACGATTTTGCCTGAATGTTTATGAAAAAACTCCTTCGGTGAATTTCTTAGGGCAATGCGTAACGTGGACATTACACAAAATATTGGTGATTGTTCAACAAAATACAAGAAATCAAGTTACAGTTTGTATGAATGAGAGTCGGAATAGATTATGAATTTGTATGCATAAATTAAATTTTACGGATTATTTCTTATTAATGTCATTTTAGCGAAAAACTTATCTGCGCAGTTTCACAGTTAATCTACTATAGAATATGAATTAAACATGATAACGATTTCGATGCTGTCCAAATTGGAACACCTCGCAAAAATGGACTAATAGAAAAGTAAAGGAAGAAACCTGAAGAAAAGAGGAAATGCGGTAGACAGAGGGAAAGATGGGGTGAGGTAATCAAGGAAGATTTGAAAGAGAATTCGTAACTGGAGAAACAGACAAAAAACAGAAAGGAATGGAAGGAAATCACAAAGGTGTAGGCCCTGAAAGGCCTGCTTGTAAACTATTACGTATATAAGGATTTCCAGCTCTAGGATGGCTATTTTGTAAATGCTAGTTGATATAATAAAAATTGGTGAAAGCTCCAAAAAAACACTAAATCGAATATAATTTACATCACTGCTCTAGCGTGTATGGCATTCAAGATATCGGCCGTTAAAATTTCATTTCATTTCGTAAAAATCTCAAATTATGTCAGTTATCTAAAGAATTAAAGTAGATAGGTATAGTTGTTATTAGAGTTGAGGTGAATTGAAGAGAAGCATCCAAAAACATTACAGTATATATGTTCCATTAAAAAAAACAAACTTGTGCTGCAGAAACAACACTTTGTATACTTGAGTGTAATTTTCTGCTATGCAGCACTTGTCAGGGAATATTTTTTTATAAAAAGCCATTTTATCTAAATTGCTTATGGAAGAACTTATATTCCATACACTAGGTAGAAATGCTGTACTTGTAATATCTGTCTTGTACGGTCATGGTTTCTTATATTTTAAGAATGTGTAAGCTTCAATTATTGTGAATGTTGAAAGAACAAGGGGAAAATAAATTAGTTTCTATCAACAGACTTGGTATATATAAAGTCGTATGATTTAATTGTCTGTAACGTTGTGTTCCGCCACTTTTAAACCGTTTCAGATCTATGAGAGCTATGCTATTCTTCTAACGAGAATTATACGAAGACCATATCATTCTAATTAAAATGTAACATCTTATTTGTTCATTTCATCCTCATCTTTGCATATACCCAGAATCATGACGTATTTCACACATAAAAGGTAACGTTCATTTTTAATTAGATAGTACAAAATAGAACAAAGAAAGAAGCTCTTTGTTCGTGAAAGAATACTGTAGAACTGAATGTCTGTATATCATAATGGTAGACAATTTTGAATAGTACCTATAAATTTAAGTTTGATTTCCTGGAATCGTACTGTACCATTCACGTACTCCATTAGCAGCAAATGTTAATTGATTAATTAGCAGGCTTGTAATTGTGTTTTAAATGTAGAAGGTTTCATTGTGTTAGAAAGTCATGCGAAGGAATAGTATAAAAACAATGTTGTAGTATTAATAGGTGAAATTGTTTATGTAATCTAAAGAAGACAAAGTGTCTCTCAGAAATGTAAGAATAAATTATTACAACTATTGTAAAATCAGTAAGTGTTTATATTCTATTTTGTAATACCACAAGCGAGTCGAAATAATAATAGCAAACGCAAGAATAAAAACAACCGGAGGAAATGCTTTCTAACCAGATCACGACATTAAAAGTGTGCGTGTAATCGTGGCTTACACTTAAAAATGCCACGAGCATCGATATAGTATGTATGTTATAAGTTATCTGATCTTTTCATCTTCCTACAACGGCTTCATATTAAAGCATTCATAAATTTCTAGGGAATTGCGTAATTGATTTACTTCTTGAGGAAATATAATAGCGTTTAACATATAGCCATTACTGTAATCAATAAAAATTTACACATTAAGGATGCCCGATACCGGATTTGGCGGTTGGTCTTGCGTAATTTATAATCTACTTTGGTAGATAAACAACAAAACAGATTACATTCCATTTCTGGCTATTATTGCTAATAATTATCGCTAGGAAACGCAGTAATGGAGATAGTGAATAGGTTACGTAATATAGTAAATTGCGTCCAAAATTTCTATATCTTATACAGGATGCAGCAATGGTACGTTTGTCTTTTATTACTCAGCTGTAGTAATTAATTAATTGTGTAGCTTTCACAAAATTCACTTTTTAAATGAAATACCCTATATATTTTTTCCATTATTAAAAATCCCTAGCTACACACCATTTAACCTGTTTTATAACGTTCTAGTTGCAATTGTTTCTGTTCAAAAATTGAAAAATTACATATCCTAAAGAAGGTATTCCTATGTCCAAACGCCTACATTACGCATCAATCCATATTAAGTTTTCTTAAACCTAGTTTTAGCGGTTTCTATAATAATCCAGAATAATCAAAACCTCAAACCTTTTTTTCTATTTTAAAATAAATTTTAAGTGAATTAATTGAAAAAAGAAGCGCACAAAGATTACTTCCTGATAAGAATAAAGTACCTACTAATCACAGAATTTATTGAAACACAAAAGTAACAATAAAATATTAGCATGTTTTATTGAAAGTAATGTAAACCTTGAGGAAATCGATAAAATTTTACCTAGTACCTAATTTAATTTAAAGTGAGCGAATATAAGGGTTATAATGAAAGAAAGAAAAGCTTGGTGTAACAACTGTTCAAAGTTTCTTCGTTATTGTTGCAAACAACGATTGAATACTTTCTGAGCTCGCCTTATTTTCTCAAATGTTATGCTTCCAGAAAAAATTATAATTTTCTGCTTAATGTGCTTTATTGTTGTTGGGGTCTTAGAATATACAATTTTATTAACATGTCCTCATAAACAAAAATCAAGATGTGCTGGGTTCGGAGATATAGGCGGTCATCTTACTGGACGTAGTAATAGAATATGGAGTATGGTGATCAGCGATTCAGCATCCATATTTCTTTACGGATTTCGGGAAGGACATTTACCAATAACCGTAGTAGTTCATTTTAAGAACGCCAAGTATATAGATCCATTTAGATTATTAAAAAAAGTAAGGTCTTACAACATACTTGTCGATTATATCTCCGCAAACATTAACGCTCTACCGATGTTGCTGAACCACTTGTCGCAAAATTTTCTGCGAAAAGCTGCTCCGTCCGAGAGTAACACTTTCAAAATAAAATATGGATTTTCTTTTTATTACTGGCCCAGCTCCAAAACTGAAAACGAAAGCCGATTTAGCAAGCTCATGACGTATGATCAATATGGATCATGTAAGGATGTAAATGATGTTTCTTATTCGTAGAGCAAGTCATCCACTTATACCTTTATTCATATTTAATTTTTTCTTTTGCTTCTATTTGGATCTGCCGTTTAGCATATTTTATTCATTTCTTGCTCTTTTTGTTCTTTCGCACGACATTCGCCGTTTCAATAGATCTCATCGTTAGTTTCCCAGAAACCCCCTTTTCTGGATGTCTTCTGCTAGAATATTTTTCACTGTAAATTCTGACTAAAAGAGGATTCCTTTTTACCCGTCCGTATCAAAATCATATCTACCATCAACTTTAGAGTAATTTATTTTTATGTAAAACGAAATCTTTTCGGTGTATTATTCATACTTTGACAACTTGCCATTTATTTTTCTTTTCTTATTAGCCGCCAACTTAATAATTTTTAAGGTAGATACCTACATTAACTGTATTAACGAAATTTTGACTAATCTGTATTATTGCAGAAATCGCTAGAAATAGGTATAGGGAAAGCTAGTATGGTTTCTCTGGCCATAAAATAGAGTGTATTTTATTTAACGAAATCAAGAAAAATCATTTTGAAGCTGGTGGAAGTCGATATTTTGTTTATAACCAACTGTACGTGACAAAACCAATTTACTGGCGCCGTTACCCAATCTCAACCAATCCACGCAACAAATGTTATTACTTAATTTCAAAGTGTTTGAAGTTCTTTCTTTTGGATTTCCAGTCTTTTAACAGAAACAATTGCAACTCGAAAACCACAAAACAAGTTACTTTCATAGTCTCGGGATTATTAGAGTGTAGTCGGGCTCTTTTATAACGTAAAAATATACAGGAAATTGCATTTAGAAAAGTAATAAAAAACGGACGTACTATTGCTCCCCTTCTGTATAAATGCAATTGCGCTAGTAAGTGAAATTTTGCCTTAAAATTTAATTAACCCCATTCGTTTATAATTGTGTATTTGAATTTGCTTTACTGCTTAAGTTAGATTAAATTTCAGTAATATATTTCAAAATAATAACTAATGATTCCCTTATAAATTATACCGTGAGATCTTTCAGAAAGATTTCTAGCGTTGCAAGCTAGATACTGCATAAATTGAAGCCTTCAAATATTTAGAAAGAGAGATTGTTTTTCAGAGGGGGTTTGTTGGGAAAGCATACAACTTTTAAAGAAGCATAAGTTTTGGGCTAATAGGTAATAATCCCTATGCACTTACCTATTAGATTGCTTAACGAAGAAAGTAGAATTCAATTATGTAAATTAATGATTAGACTGACCTCGGTAGCCCCGTAGTAAGAGGGCCTGATCCTGACTGTTGCAGAGTAAGCGCTGCCGAAGTCAAGTGGCAGGTTTTTCTTGTGATTTCGCTATAATCCCTCGTCATCCTTCACCTCATTTGAATTCAATTTGTTAGCCCCAGCCTAATTACGGGTTTCGTTAAAAACGGCGGCCAGCATCTTAAGTGCTGCAACAAGTGGGCCGCCAACTATCAGGATGTTGGATTCGCCGGCCTAATTGACTAGCAACAAGTTCTCATCCTCCAAAGAATACACAAAATTATTAATATATCGTGGTGATTTTAATATTCAACTACTACTACCGCTCCGTCTACTTACTGTTGAAATAAAGGTTGCTTCCATTTTTAATTGTTGTTGCTTGCAAAATTGTGGAGAAGAGCAGTGCAAGTAGCCTTCTTTTACAATTTTATCCTAGATTAATTTTCATCCTTGCTTTGCGCATTTCGGTGTGCATTTTAGGATATTAAAGGTTGTCATTTAATTTTATTCACAAAGTATTTTGGTTGCATATTTCGAAAATAACGAGAAGATGGAGACAAACAATTTTTAACTGAACCATAACTTTCAAAATTCTTCGAAAGTTATGAATAAATATGGAGGCACGATAAAGTACAAACATTGCAATAGAATACTTTTGTATCTTTTTAAAAACCATGAAATTTTAGAAAATTTGGAATGCAGTTATGTTGTAAATTTGATTTGGATACGACAGAACAGAACCTTCGCTAAGGACATCCAGCCCTATTGTCACATGAAGACAACGATTAGTTACAAATTTATTAATTTGTCCAATAAACACAAAAGTTTGAAAACATTTAATTAAATAAATTTATAAAAACAGTTGTCTGTTAGGGTTTGACTTAGGAAATTGTAGTTTTTGAAAAAAGAAATTGCTAAATTTAGTAAAACTTTAAACTCTGTTGGCACTAAACATTATTTGATTTCGATATAATTCTATTCGGAAAGTAAAATTTAGTTAGAACCCACTTATTTAATATTTCAATTAACATTTACCCTGAAAATTTTATTTTTCTAAGGGATCTCATTGAGATATATTGAAATATCGTAGGACCGAGAATTCCTGTGGGATGCCCTCGTTCACAACCAAACAAACTGTTTTTTTTTTCCAAAATAAACCCTCTGTTTTTCTTAGTTTCTCTAATTTAATCTCATTATATGGCTCTTCTAAAAGCTACAGAAGGGCTCTAGTCCTTATGATCTTATATATTTGGTTATAAAATGTCCTTCAAATTTTACATTCTCAGATTATTGGGCGTGGAGTGCACATTTTTGAAGTTATTGCCCTTTATGTTTGCATGCTTTAACGGAAGGCTTTGTTATTCAGATCCACGTCATACCTCATATGAGAGTGAAACTAAAATAAATGTTTATAAGGTACTGTAAGTTTGTAAACATTTATTAACGAATGTTATTATTGCGATTTCATTCTGATTAAAAATAAGGAATTGTCAAATTTGGTTGCAGGTCCAATAGGATGTGACTATCCATAACAGAGGAAAGAAATGACAAGGGGAATTTGGATCATGTTGATTTTGTGTACATTATCCGAACGTCGAGTCAATTCTGAATTGACAGGAAGTCATGTGTGTCAAGAGGAACAAAGGTATGAAAAGACTATACAATTTTGTCCTTTCCGTTAAAATCTTAGAGAATAATGAAAGTGTAGAAAAGCTTTATTATCAGACCTTAAGATACAAAGCCTCGTATCCCTTTAGGAAACTATGTTTTGCTTTTTCGACTTCGCATTGAAATTCTATCGTGGAACTCTCCTGGCTAACAATCAATGAGTCATTCATATTCCTTCATTTTTATTTTTATATTACTTGTTATTTTTATCAAAACAAACTAACTAGTTGATACATTTATGTTGTGACGACTCATATTTCCTGCCTTATAATCTAAAGTATGTGCTTAAAAAAACTGGCGGTATTACACTTTATGAAAACCATATACATGCCGGCAACAGCACATTCTTACCACTGAACGTCCTTGTCCTTGTTTAGCACATCCTAACATTTTAAATGTAGTAAAGTAATTGTCCAAACAAACATTTTAATAGTCTCATATTTGCTTACAAATACACGTAATACATCTAGTTATCTTTATTTACTAAGAAGGACGTGCGTATATTACGCGCTTTCTTATCGCGTACTAATTAGTCGAAAATACCGTTCGTAGTTGCTAAATTTCACCGTAAAGCAATCGCCAGGCAATTAAAATTAAGTACAGATAGCCATCGAACAGCGACATTACATATTTTTTCGGTTACTGCGATTACGTATTCATCTCTCGAACTTGGTAACGCTCACGCTAAGAAAGAAAAGAAGTTTAAAGGAAGTACACGATTAATACGATTTACACCAATACGGAAGAGTTATGCGGTATATGTATGTATGTATTTCTAATCTGGTTTATAGGCAAGGCGTTCGCTTATTCGCTTTAAAGAAAGTAAAAGTGCTATTATGGGTAGATACTCGACACCGGTATTCATAACGGACGTTGTATAGATTTTATGTTCATGTTCTCAACTTTGCTAAGAATATTAAATGCGCTTAAATTATTTGTTTTTAATTTCATAGGAGCAGCGGAAAGTAAAACGAAACGTTCGCTATTGCAACTCAGTGTTGATATTGACCTTTAAATAAGAATCGCCGAGTACAAATAGAAATTTAACATCTATTAGCATACTGGTAACAAACATAGCTGACTATAAATTAACGTTATAGTTCATATTTACTTGCAGATCTTAGATTAAGGAAACAGAAGAGTAAGGTGTACTATTAAATCTTTTGTTAATGAATGGTTTTTGTTTGCGTTACTTTCTCTTACGAAGAATACTGGTGTAAACCATCTGGATTATTTTGCAATTGCAATTGAAACTCCCCAAAGTATCTCAATCAAAATAGCACGTAAGGTGTTTAAGATATCAGATTAGAGTTTGTTAATTTTTTCTCTTATTTAACAACATGAGAATTTTATATAGCTTAAATTAAAAACACTCAAAGTGCAGCCATCATTTGATTGGTTATAGGGATTCATGCAGAGAGGTTTTCAAAAATAAGACTCCGCTTACGCTTTATGATTTGTATATATTTGATACGCTTTGTTTTGTACATAAATATACGGAAAGAACGTGATACCCGAATTGTGGACTATCTCGTACCCCCACCCCATAGAAAAACCTTTTATCAAAGAGGTCCTTACTATATTGGCTGTAAATTGTACAACAGTTTACCTTTCATTCAAAAGGTCTCCAAAATTTCAATTTATTTAAAAAAACGCATTAGGGACTATCTATTAAGTATCTTGTCAAACACTGTATAATTTATATAATTATATACCATATACGTTTATGTACGTATCTACTTTTGTCGTTGACTTGTTTCAAGTATGTACCTTCTTGTGTTTGTGTAATGCTTCTGAAATAAATGTTATTATTATTGTGAATCTCCACAATTCTTCTATGTGCCAATCTTTCAACAACGCTTTCGCAAGTTTCTGTAGATATTAACCTTTTCAAAGTCTACTCTCTAGATTACTTCTGAATATGACATGACTGCTTATGGTGCTAATATTTATAAGAGTGAAAATGTACCCAAAAACTATCTATTACACACTTTTGATGCGGAATACATTTTCTGAAGTATCGTTTACATCTATATAAGATCTTGTGTGATTATAAGCTGTTATTATGCTTGGATACAGCAACGAATAAATTACTTAACGCATGCATTTTTCTTTGCCCTGCAAGAAACAATTTTGTCCAGAAAGCAAAATTAAAGGAACACACTCTGTCTTCTGAATTGGCAATACAATTGAAAAAAATTTAATGTTTATTTTTTCTGATTATGCGACATATTGTGACGTTCATATCTAAAAGATTTTTAGCAAATTTTGCGAATGTGAAATAGTTATCACAGGTAATAATCCTTCTCGATCCTGACAAAAAGTGTACCAGTCTCTTTACAATCTTGATTGGTTTATTGTCCAAGCAATATGGAGTTTCCTATTGTTACCCAACAAACACTTCCATATTGGAACAGTATGTTTGGAAATCTACGTAGATTTAAAATATCAATCTACGTAGATTTCCAAATATACTGTTCCAATATGGAAGTGTTTGGGGGCCTTTTAGGTATACAGTTAGTCACAGTGAAAATCGTCCACCTAGTATCAAACGCACATTTTCTGCTATTCTTCATTACACAACCAATGGTGGTAAACTATGTTTTCTAATTTTGTAACACAGTACATATACTACACAAATACATAAAAACATTGTAGTTTGAGTTAATACTAAGTTGACAAAAACCACGTATTCAAGGAAAGTACCGTACAACCGTTCACAGTCAAAATCGTCCAGCTGCAAAAAAAGGTAGTTCCCCGAGAAAAACGTGCGTATTTCACGTCAGTTACTACAACAGTAAACAACACAACAGTAACAGTAAATGCGCGAGTAAATGTGTGGCGTAAATCGAGTGAACAGTTAAAACCAAAGAATTTGACATTAACCATAAAGCACGGAGGAGGATCGCTAATGTTGTGGGGTTGCATGTCGGCTGCAGGTGTCGGTAATATTCATTTTATCGAAGGCACCATGGACAAATGGCAATATTTAGATATATTAAAGAAAAATGTCAAACAAAGTGCAGAAAAATTAGGTATTTTGGACACATTTATTTTTTATCAGGATAATGATGCTAAGCATAAGTCCGGTGTTGTAAGAGAATGGCTACTTTACAATTGTCCAAAAGTTCTTCAAACTCCATCACAATCGCCGGACTTGAATGTAATAGAGTACCTATGGCAAGAATTAAAATTTAGGCTGAAAAAGCACACAATTTCAAATAAACAACAACTCAAACATGTCATTGAAGAAGAATGGTCAAAACTATCACCCGAAGTAACTAATAAATTGGTGCTTTCTATGAACGACAGAATAAGTGCCGTCAAAAATAGCAAAGGATGGCCTACTAAATATTGATTCTTAAGCTATAAAGATAATTAAAAAAGTAATCATGTTTTATTTGTTTATTTGTGTATTGTTTTGAACTGGACGATTTTCACTGTGATCGTCAATACTGCACCTATTTCTAATAGATGTTCTTCTTGTATGTTATACGAATAAAACTTTTTATATTTCTGCATTTTTATGTAACATATAGGCTATTTTATAAAATGAAATACGACACATATTAATATGAAATCAATTATGTTAGATTTTACAACAAATTAAGCTGCAGTAGTAAGTGGACGATTTCCACTGTGACTAACTGTATGTTAGCTCACTGATTTCCATGACAATCTGAATATTTCCATATCTATAGAATCTGACTTACACAAATCCAAAACATTTGAACCTAAAAATACGTTTAGTTCTAGAATATCAGTTTGCTGTACTCAGTACCAACTCATGCAATTTTTATGCATTTGTGTGTACATTTTAGAATTTTTTATAACATACTGTCTTAGCCGTAATAATTGCCAACATTGAAATGCAGGTCTAATATTTTTTGCGCCTCTCACTGGTCTTTGCTTTTAAATGATTATTTTTTTTCTAGTACGGTCCATTTTTGAAGTTATAAAATGTTCAGTATTGTGAAACTATCGGCACCAATAAAAGTTGTATTGCGCGCTCCTAAACATTCGCCTCGTCTCACTTTCTTCAGAAATATGTTCCCCGACCGGTGGAATCACCGAATTCAGAATCACAGTGTCTAGGTAATAAATTCATGGTACAAATCTACGTTTATGCTTTTTCTCGTATGACAGTCGGAATTTTTTTGGTACTCAGTTCACGAGTGCTGTAATGACTTATGCACTTCTCACGTTACAATATGCGAAATACTACCAAAAACAATAAGCGCTATGGAATTGCTTAAAATTGTCGGAAAACCATCCGCAAATTGTACTTGCTTCAATATACGCGAATCTGGTTTTTACTTGCATTGTCATTGGGGAAAAAACAAGTAATTACGATGGTAAAAGGTAACGAATGAAGATCGTTAGAAAACGCCACTCAACAAAAAAAATTGGGACATCTAAAATCGAAACAAGTCGCAAAGTAATGTGTGATAAATACAATGAATCATTGGAATTTGGCGTAGTAGTTATTTAACAGTTGTTTATACCGATAGAACGTTCATTTTAACGCACATAATAGAATAACACTTAAAAAGTGCTTAAAGAAGAACCTTTTAATTTAACTGTCTGTATATACTTCCAAATGAATACTACATAACATCAAATCAAAGAAAGCAATAGAATCTACAGCTATTGTTTACTCCAGATGATTGTTGTGACGCATAATTTTCGTTCAGTTTATCTTTAGCAAGATTAATTTACATGAAAGAATGGAATTATACTATAATACGTAATTTTAATAATATGGCGATAGTTCATTTAATATTAACCATGTCCTTGAAAATTAGTGTTGCAATAAAGTGGAATGACCCTGCTACTTTCAAAAATAAATGGAGAACGAATCCTGTATCTAAATTCAGCTGTTCAACAATTTACTTTTAAGGTAATTTAAAGTAGAATGTTTCCGAATGTTTTGTCGTCCACCTAAACAAAAGTCAACGAAGAAACAGCTTTACTAATTTAAAAAAAAACAAGAGTAGACAATATAAAGATCTATTGAAAAATTAAACGAAGTAATGAATTGTTCTTGGTGGAACATTTCTTACAATGAATTAAAAAATAAGCTCACTGGGTAATTTTTCCCCAACATTTCTCAACTCTCTATGTAAATTTCGCCTTACGGCATCATTAGGAGATTCAAAACTAAAAGTAAAATTCTTAATAGCAAGTATATATTCAAGTATAATGTAATTAGAGGCGAAAAAAAATCGGTATACCCAATTTAACTCTAATGGAGAAAAACTCTCTTAACAATCCAATTTCCTACAATTTATTAGGAGATAGTTTATTACATCTGTTTGGTCATTTAGAACATTCATTTTATTGGTCGACCTAAAAACAAGGGATAAAAATCATAGAATTAAGCAATTTTTTAAAGAAATTTGATTACAACATAGCCTTCTACCTAAAACATCATTATGTGTGTAGGCGAAACTGGTCGCAATTTTAAAGTGAGGTTCGATGAATACATGCGTCCTGTAAAATTAAATAAATATATTAAATATTTTCTTGGAGCAGAATGGAGTAGAATAGAATAGAATAGAATAATTTATTTATCCAGTTGACCAATTAATATAGAATGGTATTCAAGATATGTAAAACAAATTAGTAAGTTTTCTTTAACATTGTCATGGTAACCAAATAATACTAACACCAGAAACCGCTTGGACGCAATGTCCAAGTGCAGGATTTGCGTTTAATTATATGTATCTCGTTTACTTTATTCATATTCATCATTATAAAAGAATCTTAGATAGAAATTCCTTATACGATGGGTACAAAAGAAATACATATGGTACTGTTTAAAGTGATGACGATGTCCAAATTTGCCAAGGATTGGTGTTTATTACTGAACACCCTATGTGTTTCGAAGGTGTATAATACCACGTCTAAATAAGCGAGTGGTTCAGACGACAGAAGAAAGTGATGATATAAGTTTTTTTCCGTTATTGGGAAAAGCTAGCTTCGCATGTGATGAGTATTAGCCAAAATATGTAAAAATACTCTGTACAATAGATCAACGTTTTCTATTTTGCGTACTACTTACGAAGAATAAAAATAGGAATTTCCTCGATACTTGATGCTACTAAATTACCTGGTTAACCTTTTGTGTCTGTTACCTAATCAAGTTGAAATCAGCCTATTCACTGATACTTTATATATTTAGTTTAATGTTATAAAAATTTATTTACACACAAGAATGGCGCGTTAGTGGCATGATTAACAGCTGACAGTATCAATACTCTTGAATTAATTACTAAGTAACAATATTGGTCGTCACTGTCACTGTTGGTACTGAACAGTCATCGCACTAACACGTCATTGTTGTGTGTAAATCGATCTCAGGTTTGCTTCTCCATGTTTCGTTGTTGAAGCTACTGTCCACTTAACTTAATTCGCGATTAACGCAATAATTTTTATAATTTGTTCTCAAAATATATAAAGTAAATTGTATACACCTCAATAGCTATGCTTTCCTCATTCCATCACTTTCGAAGGGTAAAAAAATTTCCAAATTTATGTGTGGTAGATAACTCACATTCTACATGGCCCCCAAACTGTTCTTTTGGAAGTGTACACTGTTAAATATATAAAGCAGTTCAGCGATAGACTTTAATTCTGCGGCAAAAGAGAAATGATATAAATGCAATGTAACATATTCTTTCAAATCATTTATGTGTATAATAATCTGATTCCGGTCCTGTTTACAATCACTTATTTCCAATTTGTATCGATTGCAAATAAGGCTATTACTAATCGGATCTGTGATAGGATATACACCACGTATGGACCTATATCCTTGGCCCTAAATGTTATTCTATCATATACATTAATAGATGCAAATTCACATTTTGTTTAGAATAAATAACTTACAAAAAAAAAATAGAGCATGATGTTTGTGTATGTATAACACAAATTGTGTGTGCGTAATTCGAATGAAACGAATGACTTTCCAATCTCTTCCAATCTAATTATTGACCTCGAGACGCTTAAACGCACCAACTAATCCTCAAATCGGTTCCCTTTACGTTTGGATTGCATTCGAATTTCAAAATCTACTGCAACAATATTAATGATCCGGTAGTACATACTGAAAGGTACCTCGTCTTAAATTAGGTATTTGTAAGTGTACCGGTTAGTAGTATACGAGGTATACTTTACTTTCACGCAATCAAATAGCAACATTTTAGCAAACCTTTGGTGCAGTTCCGCATTTGTAAAGCAAGTTTTCTACGGTTGATAAGATAGTGACTTGTGCCAATTTCATAAATCGTCCTTCGAACTACTGGCGTAATTGTAGATTTTATCTAATGAAAATAACATTACGGTTGAAGTAATAGAAGTCGCCGAAATTTATTTTTATGGAAATGTGTACTTACGTAGACTGTACGACCGAATAAAAAAACAGATATAATGAAGGTGTTCATAACATGTATTTAATAAATAAATTTTGTATATATCAAGGACACCATAGCTAATTTTAGAAATAATTCCGTCATTTCGAGTGCTTTTTATTAGTTCGTATTGCAGCCAGTGCACTAAGGCTTCCTATCCGTTATTTATTTAATTAATGTTTTATGTACTAACCTCGACATTTTTCTCCTTCCATATTACAGGACTCATAATTTACTTTTTTAGTTCGTGTGAAGTTTTGATATTTATAGAGCACGCACAGTTTATCAACATAGTAGTAGAGTAGATATAGGTTATACCTTCCTCTAACAAATGAAAGGAAGATGTTCGCGGAAGATGGAATGTGTTATATTACACCGTGTATCTAATAGTATGTAATTTGTACAAGTAAACTGTGCCATAAGTTGCTTATTTTATACAAGGAAATTACGCTACTTCCAATGACAGTAATCAAAGAATCAAAATAAAACTAATGTATAGTAACAATGAAATATGCTACATAATCATTATATTTTAAAGCTAAATTCAATTTCAACATTTGAATGTTGTCTTAGCTTTGCGTAATCTCCTCTCAGTTGTTGTTAAACCGTTTCTACATTACATCATTCCCCTAAAAACAGAAATTCTACAATACATTTTTAATCCTGATAGTGCTTACCTATGAGTACCGATAAGTTTAAGCAGAGTTGCTTTGGGTACGAACTAGAGTAGCAATACAGCAGCTACCACACAGTGTATCATTGAATCTTGAAGTATTTCATCATAACATTTTTAAGAATCTCTTTATTTTGAAGCTTTTATCATATATGCCAGTTTCTCTTCTTATTTTTGTTTATTTTAAAATATTCACTTAAGAGAAAAAGAAAGCAGGAAAACGTGAAACTGCGAACCTCACAATGTTATGAAACATAGAAACGATAGGTAAATAATAAGGTGAAATCAGTAAAAGCGTGGAAAGAATTTAAAAAAAAAAATGGAGGAATGTACTAGTATAGTTTGGTTTTCCTCGGAAAATTATGACATTTTCTTGGTATTTTCCGACGTAATTAATTATATGAAAAAACTTCCCTGCAAGAAATCGAACCTGACTCTTATTTGCTATATGGGTATGCTAACCAATACATCACATGGACCTGTTAAGAACATTCCTTTCTTAATACCTTAGAAATTGTAGATTTCTAATGAAGAATGTAGCAAACACAAACAAAAGCTTCAAAGTGCTAAAGAATATGACAAATAGAAAACAGAAAGAAAAGAGGAATCAAATAAAAGACAAAGAAGGCTCGAGAACTGTAACAGAGAGAAGAAATCGAAAAAGTCCATTTAAAAAACAATTGGGGGAAGCTAAAACAGCAGTCAGAAAACTAAAAAGAGGAAAATTACCAGGAGTAAACAACATAAACTCTATAAGTACGTGGGCAGGAAGGTCATAGTAAGTAGCACTTTTAATGATGCATGGAGAATATAAATTGTTTTTGAAGGTTAGAAAACCTCAGTGGTAGCGACTTACTTACAGTCAAGAATTATATGTGCTTCATCGAGATAGAGAAAGCTTTCGACAAGGTTATAAGACAGCACATAGAGCTTTCATTAGAAAAAACTAATACAACAAACTAATACAAAACCGAATACAGGATGAACTAGTAGAAGCAATCAAATCGTTATATAGGAGAACCAACAACAATAATCAGGACCAATAAGTTAGAACCTGAAAGCTTTAGAACCACACAAGGTATAAGGCAGTAAGGAGCTCTTAGTCCGTTGTTGTTTTTGATATGTATGAGCGAAGTAACAAAAAAAGTAGTGAATAAAGCAAAAAGACTCATAAACGATATAGCGAGATGGTTAACATAGAAGTAAGATTGAAAAGAATTTACAACACAATTGCGACATATGATGAACAAGATCATCACAACTATAGCTAGGTATATCCAAGATAAAGAACATCAAGCTTTAAGATCAATGGAAAAACGTTAGAACAAGCTCAGAATATTAAGTACCTAAGTACTATTAAGTTACTAATTACTGCCTCTAAAGGCACTAATTAGTAACACCGGGAACTATCAAGGGCGAGTTGACAATAGAATAACTGCAACAATAAGATTATTTCACAGCATGAAGGCAGGTTTTATTAACAGAAACGAAAGCAATCAGAAGACCAGAAGACTTCTAATATACCATCGACCATATACCTATCAGTCCTGTTAGTTGGGGGAAGTGAATCGGGGGTTCTCACAGAAAAATTACAGAGAGAAAAACTAGGAATGGGTAGCGCCAGAAAATACAATGAAAGGTCGCCATCGAGGTTGTATGAACACTTATATAGATTAGAGGAACACGGGCAAGTTAAAAGTATCTGGAAGGCAAAAATACAGTAAAAAGAAGAGCAGGAAGATCCCGAATGACATGGGACCAGGAAGTGGCAAAATTACTAATGGACAAGGGACTAATATGAAACCAAACTGAGGCATTATCGAGACATAGAAAACAGTGGAAGGAAATACTGAATGAGAAATAAATGGAATAATAAATGAGATATAATTTTTTTATACAATGTATGTACATGTATACAAAATATTTATTGATTATGGATCATATAAGCAGGAAGGAAAGGACGAATTATTGTTAACACAGAATAACATTATAAATGAGCTGCAAGTAGATAACAATACACGTTCTTAAAAAATAAATTAACAAAGTACATTAAGAATAATTGGAGATCTTTTGAAACAAGAAATCTCCCCAGTTATCAATAGAACTGCCATCTTAAATATTTGTTTTATAAAACAAACGAAATGTAAAATTCTGATAATGATTCAAAATATATCAACTTATTTCCGACCTTTAGTTACGCATTAATTACTAGTTGGGACGTTAAAAAGAAGTTTTCTATACTAATTTTAGAAAAGACCCACTTTTCATCAGAAAGTTTAAAACATACCATTCTAACAAAAGTGAGTTTCATTGTCGAACATAAATATCATTGATTTTAATTGCAATACCTTCTATTGTGCCTTAAGTTGATAAACATTTTATATATTTAGGCTTTAGAGCAACTTTCATTAACAATAGGTGCCACGATTCATCCCAACAGTACCCAAAAGTGATGCCGAACACTATTTATGAGGCATAAACTTAACCTCATGTAAACTCCATTGTGTGTCTGCTTATTACCGAGAGCTTAGGAACGCGAAACATTTACATTAACTAGTGCAAAACAGTAATAGGGTAATATTATGACGAAAAAAAAAAAGAAGAATTAGAATACGTTAAGGTTTACGAATGCTAGTTGCGTTGAAAAAGAATATGTAATATTATTTTTTAAAATGTACTGATCCAGCTACTTAAAACGACAGCGATTAAACTTGATCTCGCTTACATGTATCTCGTAATGTTTACATTTGCGACAACATACATGTCAAGGTCAAAAGCTTATACTATGAATAGCGCTTGAAATTTGCTATTCAATGGTCGTATACGTAATTACTATTTCTAGAGTGATTATACATGCAGTAATCAGTACATTATAACATGCATTAATACGTAATAAATGCAAACTACATCATTCCCTGTGATTTGTAAAATGATAGTTCGTGTTCGAGATTGGATTCTAAACAAATAATTTGAAATAACGTTTTTTCCGATCGGCAAATATGGAGGCATGAAGTTTTTTGAACTTATTAAATTTTTGTCTATAAAAGCAATAGTAAGTCGTGGAAACTGCTTTGAAACAAAAGACTTATCTACTAGTTGTTGATAGTTGTCAGATATTTTGGGGAGTGTTCTTATTTGTTAACGTAAAAAAGGTAGAAATTTTATCAAGAATGCGATTCAGCGATGAAGAATATGCCGACATTATTTTTGTTTGCAACGGCAATGCTTTAGAAAGGTGCCGGGAATATCAAAGAGGATTTCCTAATAGACGTCAGTCATCTTACCGTAAATTTGCAATACAACGCTGCAAGAGAGAAAGAAGTAATTGATACAGTGTTGACAAATCAAGTATTAGTACCAGAAGAGTTGCCTCCCATCTGCAAGTTTTTCAACATTTCATTTGGAGGACTTTAAACAGAAATGTGTTGCATCCTTACCATTAACAGCGTCCCCTTGACTTAAAACCAGGAGATGAAGTACAAAGATTAGCATTTTCGCGATCGCTACTTTCACCAGAGACGGTATCAATAACTGTTACAATAAGCATGTATGATCAGTACAAAATCCGCATGTATTTAGAAGACACCGTTTTCAACACAGATATCCAATTAACACGTGGTGTAGGATTTTCAACGATTGTCTACTGCCAATACATACAAATTCTGCCGCATCGTTTAAATGCTGTATCCCACTTGGAATTGTTGGATAATCACTGACAGGAGTTATTAGCAGATATTTCACTTACATTATGATGTGATGTGGTACCAACCCGATGGTACGCCACTACAAGGGTTGTTGTAGAATGGTTGGACAACCATTTTAATGGAAGGTGGAGAGGTAGGCGCGATCCAGTTCAGTGGTCTATTAGGTTGCCAAAGCTAACTTCAGTGGATTTTTATTTCTGGGGTCACGTAAAAAAACTAATTTATGCAGAGAAAGTTCACAATGAAGAGTAGTTATGAGCAATTTTTTTCTTAATTTTTGATGTTTTTTGGTCAAACGAATCGAATTTATCAAATAATGCACGGTAATAACGGCAAATAATAAACATATTTAGACGAAATTTTGGTTAAAGCCATTTCAAAGCCTCAGTAGTATAGTCAGATTTTTACAAAAAGAGTTTTACAAGGATGCTTCATAGAACGTTATATGAAACAGAAAATGTTGCCCTAAAGTAACTACCTATACAGGAATAATGGAATTCTTGTTCCCGGAAAGAATGCAATCAAAAAAACTTTATTTCATTGCAAGCAGCTTCTCATATAAATGCACAAACCGACGTGATATTATTTTTAAACTTATTATTTCACCCTTATCTCAAACAGATTTTCAAATTTCTGCAATTAGTTAAAAAGATGAACTATGCTGCCGGACATATTTATCTAAAATCTGTGTAATAGAATCAGTGAAAGCTTCCCAAAATTCTGTGCTGCGGATTATGCAGAAAACAACCTGCTTTCGTTCACTTCGTTCGAAAGAATCTTCAGCGTCGTTTAACATATTTAGTGCATATTTGCACATCAAATTGTATAAATAGTAAAGCTATCCGCAATCTTGCAATTACTACTAGAATATTTGCTCTTGTATCTATGTATAATATATTAATACATACATGGGAAACGATACACAACCTATTTAGGTCATTTGTAAAGTATGTTCTTTTTTTTACGTAACTATACACAGAAGTTATGATGTATATAACATATGCTGGTTTCGTTTTTTTCTGCTACGACCGCCATAATCTGTTCAAAGTTCTCCCAGTTACTCGAGTGTGTTGTATTTACCGCTCCGACATGCAAACGTATCTGGTACAGTAATTATAAACAAAATAAAGCGGCGACAAATGAAAATCTTCGTATCACAAAAACAGAAGTTGCGCAACGAGCTAATAAAAGGACAGCTGCGGTACGAAATCGCGTCCATTCAAACGTGCAACTCGTAATTAAACAATAAAATGATTATTACGTATAGTACTTGCATACGTTCCATCGCGTAGGCACTTTGCTCCGGCGATCAAATCGGAACCGGTGTCCGGTATGTACGTATTGGAAATGATTATGTTAATTATCAATAAGGAGAAAAGGATTGCGGACCTCAGAGGTACGCCGCATTAGCCTTTGGGGTTATATATTTAACTTGGAGAATGTCTCATAGTATAACATTCCATAAAATTTACTTTTATGTTATCTAACAGAACACATCTGCATACATACCTTTCGCTGAATCATCTTGTAAATATGAAGGAATGCGCCCAATGTGCATTGATAATTTCTTAATAGCACTTGTTTTTAATCTTTTTTAGAAGCGCCTGGAATGCTGCATTTCATTTCGTTCATTGTTTTCTAAACTACTGATTCCACAAAAAAAAACGCCTTCTATCAGTTAAGTAGAGATATAATGGAAAACATCTTGCTACTTTTTCAACTTAACGGCTCGGTGGTCCAGTGATATGCGGATCTGGGTCTGACTGGGCAGAGTTAGGCGCCGTGTGTCCCGAGTTGCCCATTACGACGAAAGGGTGATAGTAACAAAGCCATGGCAGACAACGGCTCCTGAGGTTATGACAAAATTTAAAAAGCTTATACAACCCGTTGGGCCGTCATCACAAGAAAATGTTGCCGGACATAAGTAGATAAGTTCTCAGAAATTAAGTAAAACGTATGTTATTTCAATCTGGTAGGATTTTTCGTAATGACACTGGGCCTATAGTTTTTTATTCTACCTATGAGGAAAATAAAAAACAACCATCTGAAAAGAGAGTTCAACCCGCGTTACTGGTAATTGTGTATATATGCATATTGTAACTACGATCATTTGAAAACGAAATTAATCTTGTTCTTTGGGTACCAGTTTTATTAAAAAGGAGGCTGATATTGGTTTCTAATTTAATCAAGGCCCTCTTGAAACTGAACATATTTAGGCTATTTGCCGTAAATGACTGTGTAAGTTGATAATGCAAATGCACAATTTTCAGTCTACGAAACGTCAAAAACCTTGATACGTTAAGATCAATTAGCAAAATTACCGTAACTATTTATGAAAGATAGAAAAAAATAGCTCTAGGGAAAATTATGACGAATTACTCAGTGTTCGCTGTCAATAGCGAGAATTATTAATTAAATACCAAACAACATTATAACATTACAGACTTGTATGTCCGTTTTAACAGTCCACGATCAAATTGTACGAACCATGCAAATAAGCTAGATAATTTCTTTTTATATTGAACATTACACTATTGAAATCCTTGTAATTCACGCGCATACCAAAGTCGAATGATTAATGGTTATCTTATACAACAGCCAAGATACGTTCTTTCCGACATCCAAACAACCTTAACAAGTAACTAGAACTCCTGCTTTACTTTTCTCCAATCTACGATACATATAATCGTTATGCATAATGTCGAAACGAGAAGGACGTTATATAATCATCAAATTAGTATCCTACTACTCTTTTCATTTAAATTAACTCGGGCCAATACGCGCGTTGCGGAAATTACTTGGAAAAATACGCGCCTCATACCAGAAACACAGCGGTTAACGTCTTAGCTTACAATCAAGACATCGTCTCCATCATCTAAATGTCGAGATGCAATTGAAGTAGATGTAACTTCCTTCTCAGCACGTACTAAAAACGCTCTTATAAATGTAGGAAGTGAACCGATCCTCGCGATGATCTTTCGCACTTCAGCTGAAATTCTCTGTATTTACTTCGATGGATATCTGTCGTCGCATACTCAGAAAATGTAATGATGTTGCATCATTTTCACTTGTATAGTTGATGTAGTAAGATGCGAAGGTAATACGTCGCGAAGATATATTACTGGTTACTCAAAAATGGATATCTTTATGTAATTTACTAAAATTCCTTTCGTTTTTAATGCGGTATTCTTTTGCTTGTTTACTTTTTTTCTAGTGAATATATCCACAAGAGTTGTACACCTAAATATAGCAAAATCCTAACACATCTACAAAAATTCCTGTATACAAGAGACTACACATTAATCACTTCCTATTGGATTCATTGTGATGTGACAATGTAAACAATGTGAACATAAAGATTGTAAAAACATAACTAATATTTCATATTTCATTAGTCACTACAGGCTATTAGACTTTAACCTAAATATCGCTCTAATATAACTGAAATGTATTCGTTTCACTGACATTATGCAATACTAAATAATGTACATATCTGAATTTGCATGTTTAAGTCCGTGACATTTTCTTAAATAGTCATTTCTGTTACGTATTTAAACATTTTATGTAAATCTCTACCTTGCCTAAATAGCCAATAGGGAAATACGTTATTACGTACTTACCTACGTGGGAATTGTTATAATTAATGAACATACCTAAACAAATGAATAAATTAAATGTAATAAAAAACACTATAATATTACACACTTTTTTTCTTTGATGACGATGATGCATATCTAGCTGGTAACTGAATGGCTACAGTGTATCCAATCATACTCCGATCCATATATGTACCGGGTGAATCATTAGGAGTGGCGGCTCACTAAATCTCGGTAAATGTTTGCCCTAGAACTTCGAGAAAAACATTACAGTAGTAAATATGGTTACGACACATCTTTAAAAGTATTTTCGAAATTCTGAAGTTGCTGCAAGATGGCGTAATTTGTTATTTAATTTTTATTATTATATTTTTTATAATATACAAGAAGACTGATAGTTATCTATAAGTTTGGTTAATGACGACCTGGGATTGCGTCTATTATAAAGCGGTGGGAAAAGCATATTTTTTATCACACAGAAGTTGTCGTAACTCCGATGTCGGCCGATTTTAAAAAACTTGTATTCATTATGAAAAAAATATACGTGGGTTATAAATAAGTAGGTTAGCTTTCCTTAGACCAGGCAACCATCAGAATAACGCAAATATTGTCTGAAAATTGTACAATTTTCGAAATATAATCCAATTTGGTACATATTGAAACCAAAATCAAAAAGTTAATTTCTCTAAGATAAAACTGTAAATACCCGGCGTAAAGCACACATTTACAGTTGCAACGTAATCTGCAAATCTAAGCAATTCTTGGGTGAAACGTAGTGAAGACAACAAGCTAAATGTCCCGCTCGAAAAGAAATTACTTCCTCTAATATACGAAATAAGGTAGAAAAACACTTTTCTTATGAAATTATTGAAGAAGTTAATTTCTGAAGCTACTGAAAAGTTGAAGTTCAATTTCTTTAGCCTGAGAAAGGTTAAGAAAGTGTTCGCTCTTTAACTTTAAATATACTAGATGACATTGTATCTATTTATACGATTTTCTCAAGAAAATAAAATGGATTTGTATAACTATAATATCAATCCAGAAAAATAATGATGCGATGAGCGATTAACCTGTCGAAACGGCAAGTTGATATCCTTTGTCGTTCCAAAGACATTCGGAGTAAATCACTTCCATTTGGTTTCACTTGATATGTTCCTAAGAGTCAACTAAAATTAGTAAATAATATAAGTGTTTAGATAGGAATTATTATGGTTTGATGATATTAGTTCTTTTATCTAAGTTTTTCTCTAAAAGCACTTACCGTGTTTGTAGTTTACAGAGTGAGCCAAAACTTTAGAACTTACAAAGATCGAAATATCTTTGAAACAAAAAAAGATATAAATGTGCGGTTTCGACAGAGTAATTAACCATTGCATTCTAATTTTTCTGCACCGATTACAGTTGTACTATTCCATTTTAATTTTCCGAGAAATTGTCACATAACGCCATCTAGTTTCCATTTAAAGCAACAAAGCAGGCACTATTATGTACTTTCCCAAAGTACTTGGTAACGAGCCCAAGTTTTTGGTCGGCTTTTGTATGATAAATGGTGACTTCTTTTGCACTAATTTTTCGACCTTTCTTAATAACAGAATATTATAAAAAAAAGAGTTAAATTGCGACACCTTGTGGCGACTTCAGGTGGACTAAAGGTGAATGAATCACTCTAATTTATATAAATGAACTGGCAAATTTTCCAAGAGGTGAGATTCTCATTGAGAAAACTAAAGTTTTTCTAATTGTAAGTTACAATGGACAGTATAGAACTGGTTATATATTCGTCACTAAAATGACCATCGTTGTACCAACGTTAAATGATGTACATACATATAATACTTCCAAATTCTTTAACAATTTATCAACAGCGATACAGAAGATGGTAAATTTTAAATCGTTTGAAAACCAGATAAGAGAACATTTAATTTGAACGACTCCGTATAGTGCTCGTGATTTTCCGCACCGGTGGCCAGAGCCTTCCTTTTTGTCTTCAGCTTCTAGCTGTTATGTTTTAATTTGTGTTCATGTTTTTACCTTTACTACGGACTTTAATATGTCTACTTTGATATTATTTTATTTATATATTTTTTAAAAAATCTATTCACTTATTTATGTGCTTGTAATTATACGACTCATTTTAATGTTGTGCTGTTTGTTTACTTGTTTTATTTTTATATTTTTTACTTAGTTTGTATTGACAAATAATCGTTTGCAATTATTTCAAAATAAAGAGTATGATTATTAATAAAAGAATCGTTAGTATGATGTTTGACATGTCAGAACCTCTTACTTCATATTGTGGCACTTTTGAAATCATATATAACTGGTTATGGAATGAAAACACTTGCCTAGATGTCCAAAATACAATCTACTTGAATTAATTCTTGCATTCAAATCACCAACATTTAGCCACTGTTTTGAATAATCAATAAATTCTTTCCCTATCTATTGTTGATAATACTATTGTTAATATTTCCAAAGACATAAAAAGGGCTCCTCATTATAGTGTTTACTGGATAAATTCATAATTTAATCAAATATAATGCACCACCAAACAAAAAAGCAGCAAATGTTATAAAAAGAAGCAAAAGTAAATAATAAAGATGAAAACGTAAGATATATTGATGAATAAGGGTTTCTTCCTATTCCCTTATCATCGAAATCTCTTGACTACAATTTGAATATATTAACTCTATCTTTTTTATTACAGATATAAGGTGAACGTTACCAAACATGAACTGCAAAACAAAACAGTGAGAAGATACGTGTGGTGTGTCCAAGTCCCTCCCAGATGTTCTGACTATGTTGTTAAAGCAATAAATGTGACGAAAATTGAGGTTAGTTTTAACAGTCTTTAATTTATTTGATAAGTGAAACAAATATATCATTTGCGATCGTATAATGTAACGTAGCTTACATGTAAGTATTACTAATGATTGTTGGTTATTTGTGACCCACTTGTAGACTTTCAAATAGCATTAGAATAATTTTACAAATATACCACTTTACACGAGCTTCTAAAATCTATATAATTACTGCAGTAATGTAGCAAGATACAATCTGGATCTGGTACATTATTAGGGAAACGACTGCACTATTTCCTTCGTACTTGGGTCTACTACTGAGAGTGTTGTATAAATTAATAGCCCTAATTTTGGAACAGTAACAACCATTCATTAATCTTCTATATGCTATTTGCGAAACACAGCTTAGTTGTTATGCTTATCAATTATATATGCAAAGTGATTTTTGGTTTGAAACTGTAATACGTGATCGCTGTACGACATTTTCATTACCAAGCGGATAAAATTGGATAGCATATATTCTACTAATCTACATTAGATGCAATAACAGCTTGACTATAGCTGGAATTTTAGTTGTAGATAAAATAAAATAAAAGTGCACAGGAAACTCCAATAACCAGTTGAAGTGCAGCAATTAATATTTCTTCATTTTGAAACTAATAATTCTCGGGATATTTTTCTGGTACACCTTCGAGCACAACCAAAACATTTTATAGCGTTTATAAAAATACTTGTTTCACTTTCTACTCGCCATTATACCTTACGCCCACCATTTGCCGTTTGTTTATGTTCTCAGCCTGTCCAGTCGATCGACGTTGTTGGTGTTACTAATTTTTGTTTTTATTGTTATTTCGAATGGCGGCCTACAATTAAATTTTATACTATTAAATAACTTGTGTTTCCTATTGCCAATACAAATAGCTACTGCTCAAGTTAAATACATTGGTAGAAGGTGGTACCCAGAGGTTTCCGGAGTTTGAATGATACACATGAACGGATATAATTACAACACAATCAAATGCCGTGACGTGGAGTTATTTGTAAGTCCAAATGCCACGCAGTGTCATTGTAAGGAAGGGTTTTGGGCAAGCATTTATCCTGTCTGCTTGTGTTTACGACTTTTTCAGCCGATTTAAGAAAACTACTAAGTTCTAATTAAAACTCTCACAGCCACTAACAAAATGTTATCGTACAGCAGTTCTTGCTGAAAAAAACATGGCCGTTATTTCTCACCCAGCGTACTGGCCTGACTTTCCTCGCTGCGACATTTTCCTCTTCTTTTGAGAAGCTGGAGGTTCATATTTGTATGAAGCTCAAGCGGACGAAGATTTAGCACGATAGAAAAGGTTGATACTGAATCACGGACGGTCTAAACTCATTGTTGTTTTTGGGGCACGGACGTTGGGAAGGGTGTCTGCACTCTCAAAGGAATTACTCTAAAGGCGACGGAGATGGATTCAGTTTTATTTATCGCTACATTTTTGAAACTTTTGAGTACTACCTCGTATTATGAATTCCTCTGATCACGAATAATGTAATCCCCAAGTTCACTGAATAGTAATGTTTCCTTTTTTCTTCCTGAGTATGAAATTGTAACCCAACAAAATGTACTTCTTTTTCCAACATATACATTTGTATGTGCCACTAGGAGGAAACTTGCTTTTGATCAGTGATAATAATGTTGCATCTATAAACAATCAACTTGTATTTATTTCTTACTCAATATACGTCGTCCATATTACATTCTCAAGATGTCCAGAAGAAACCGCCTCGGGAATGGTCTTTCTTATTGATGTTAGCGCTAGTCACTTGGAGAGAAAGTACTCTGCTGTCTCGTATTCAGTTTGGCAGCCTATACTTCTGCTACTCCTATCCTGACGAAATGTTTCTTTAGCCTACAAAATCTACTCAAGTTTTCCCATCATGGTCACATGAAGAAGTCTGACTAAATTACAAGTATTTTCAAAAAGAATCTGCGAAGCATTAAGAAATGGTTAAAGTAGATGTTGGGCATAAGCTCCTTTCTTTTCGCAATATCCAAACACATCTTAACCAAAAGAAATGTCGCGCCTTTCTAAGACTTCTGGAGATAAGTAAATTGTTTATTGCCTCAACTATTTACAGACCACAAATTGACACATTCTACCGCAAGGAGATAGATTCTCTAGCATTAGTAACAAACTTGACAAATTAAACGATCTAGTCTAATAGTATGCCAAGTTACGCATTTGCAGACAGCCGATACTAATTACGTACTTGATTCAACAACAGCGCGAGGAAACTGCTAACGTTCTCTTAAGTGAATACAGCCTATTCGATAAATATGAAGAAATCGTATTTTCTCAGTAGTCCAAATAACGTTCGTAAAGTGTTAAATGAGAATCAGAGTAAAGTTTTCCATATTTACGGGTGAACATTTTAAAATGCTCTACGGGAGCGAACGTAATAATAACTCTTGGCTGACAGATGTCCTCTGCAGTTGGCTATAGGTGAAGACATCAACTAGGCCTTACAACTTCAAACATATAAAAACGTTTAACCTTGAATGTTTTAGTACCACTAACATTTTGTTCATGTTTTACAATATTAGGTTTTACCTCATATGTTACGTAACCTTTGCAAAGAATTCAGAAGCTAGTTATTAGTTAGGTTTTGCTTCCTAGCGTGTCCTTATCAGTAGCCAATGTAACTTAATTAGATTTTTAAATTATTCTGTATTTCTTTAATTTGTTATTGTATTAAACTACCCATAAAATAAGTCGTTATTTTTATGATTATTATTACATTCGCAAATTGCAAAACGTAATAGGTATAATAGTTCGATGTCGCCTGCTTTAATTTTAGTGCAGTATTAAACTGTTCTTATTAAATTGCACGTTTATCCTTCATTATCGGATATCCTTTGTAAAGTTTTATGTGTGTAATTGAGGAAATTAGAGCTCGACCTTCACTTTTCCACCTATTCAAAATTCCAGGTAAACAGAAAGTAGGTTAACCTTTTTGCTACTACTAAACATTTAATCACTGCATATTTTTTGCTTAGGTGCAATTATCATTCATACTGCAGTAGATTATAGTTTATTGGATCATCAGCAACGGAACTGTTTTAATAATCGATGAACTCTAACAGGATAATCAAATATGTTATTCAAATCATCTACGGACGAAGAAATTTATTCATAGCTTAAGCAGATAGCACTTAACACGTTTAGAAATTATGTATATGCCTTTGAGTAGTAGCCGCTGTGGGTCATCCGTAATCAATAAAACTGATCTGCCGTAAGCGGTCATTGATTATGATATGAAAACTCTTACGGATGTTCTCAATACAGGTCGGCGATTACTGAAAAATCGCTTAAAAGATGGTGTTACATTTTAAACCTAATAGCTCTTGTATCTATATGTGTGTGGGATAGAGATCGGTATCCTAACTTTTCTGCACGTAGAAAAACTACAGGTTTAATCTATTTTTCTTCTTTCTAAAGTAATATGGTAAATTTGTTCAAAATACTAATCAATTTGGAAAACCAAACAGACACAATGGTGATTTTCGCACAATTTTATTCTTTTTGAATTTCAATAGAATCGGTTAGATTAGCTTATTATACACGATATCATAACATTGATAATGCCTACTGATAATTCACTTTCTCATCGATGTCCTGATTAGTTATTGAGTTACAGCTTGGTTTACTTACGTTTCGGACTTGTGAACTTACAATTCAAAAATATCAGATTATTGGGACCATTCAGAGACAAAAATTAATGAAAATTTAAGGAATTTGTTTAATTAAAACTTTGAAAATTAAAGAAGTAAAGTTTTTAACGTAAAATGTTACACTCACTCTAAGATTAAAATTTCTTAAATTTTCCTGTAAATTTTACAGCCCCAAAATTATCACTATATTTCTTAAAGAATGTTACGTTTAAAGTTACTTTCTACTACAGCGCAGTATTAATTGGAGAGCTTGTTGCGTATTTATTATTAGAAAAATATCATAGGACGCAAGTATTGTTCTCCAAGATGTTATTAGGCACACATAAAATATTTATGTATGATATGCACCAAGAAAGACGGAAGGTAGAGAATGAAGAAAACTTCTTTGAAATACCAATTTTATTTGATATTTCGGCCTATCAAAAATGAACAAGTAACAGTTTACTAAGAAAGGCGGTCTTACTTTACTTTAAAATCTCAACATTTTCAAGGTTGGTCGTTCTGAACAATTTATGGCGCATAAATTAAAAAAAAATATTTCATATTTTAAGCTTGCGTGTGGAGAAGGAAAATATCAATATGTATGCATCCATTATAACGGATGAGATCCTGAAAATTTCGAATAATGAAAGTTTCTTAGTTAATAGAATGGCATCAAATAGAATTGTATAAAATACGCAAGCTTTGTGGTTAAAGTTAATCCTCGTCCCGCGAGAATTGCTCTTGTTTAGGTACCTTGTCCTCAACTGACAACTAAAACACTCGCAAAACAAGCCTGCCAATCTTGTTGTCAAATAAATAGTAATTCTTGCATCTTTTGTCAAAGTTATTAGCAATATGAGACAAATGTAACAAACAATTTTTTTAATAAACGCAGCAACTACTTGGATAGACTTGTCTTCATCGAAGGTATATGAAAGTGGTAAAACAGTCTATAAAAATATATTTTCTTTTATTGCAATCTTTAAGAAATTGAAATCAATTTACAAGTTCCAAGTGAAAGCTTTATTAAGAAATCGCCCTTTATTTAGTAGAATAATGTTGCAGGAATTGCAAGCAGGAAGTATCATGTACTGGCCCCGCTGCATGTGGTAATGTACCTAACGCGGTGTGAAGTTAATTATAAGTCGATTATGACAATAAATTTAAATTATTACATATATTATATTCTTTTTCTGAATGGTTGCAGTGATTCTATCTAGTGTACTCACTTAACCCTTTCGAGCCGGATTTTTTATTATTAAATCCTGATTAGATTGTAATTTTTTTAAACAACAACAAGATGAAGGTAAGTGAAATAAACACCTTAAAATGTTATTCGAAAAAAAAGTCCGCCATTTTGTATGGGACATATATATCCCAGTCAGACTTTTTTAGTGGGAAAAATATAACCCATTAGTCGTCGAAATGCAACTTTATTGAAAAAAAAATCAAATGTAGTATATCATTTTAAATGGAAAGGAGTGAAACATGTTTTGCATAGAGGTATGTTGCTGGGTTACATATGACCCAATAGGCTCGAAAGGGTTAAATATATCAGGTGATTCATGTATCTTGAGACTACTAAATAATTCAGAAATCATTTATTTAATCGAAAAAAAAATATAGATAATAATTTTATTATATGAAGGGGTAAGGTTTACGAAGTGTCATAAAGTTAGTTTTTTTTTCTTTTGTGGAAACCTATTCGTTTTTATATGGATGTTATTGTCCACAAAAAATCAAATAACTTTTATCTGAAATTTTCTTTATTTAACAACTATGTACGGATATAAACATTAATAACATAATTAAAACAAACAGAAGAAAACAAGTAGGCTTCACTTTAAAACGATTGCAGTAAAGAAACAAATTAGCTACAATGGGCTTCTATTGTTGTTGCACACATCTGCACAATGTCAGTTCCCCGTGTTTATTAGTTGCTCTTAAGCATCGCACAAACCAACGCGGTAGCGTGGCGTTTATTTAATGTTTATATCGGTAAATAGTTATTAAATAGAAAAAGTTTCAAATAAAAATTGTTTCTCTTTTGTGGGCTATAACATACTTATTATAAAATATAGGTTTCTATTTGAAAAAATTAACTGAACACTTAACATTGATGACACTTTTAAAATTAAACGAGAACCTTAACTTTCCCCCTTCATATTATTTATATTTTTTTTTTCGATTAAATAAATGGCTTTTGAATTATTCAGTCCTTTCAATCAAATGAATCATCCGGTATAGACACACACCAACCATGAGATGAAAAAGCAACTCGCAACCTAGAAAGTACTCTTACTTCAATGTTGAGTAACTCCATCTTAATGGATACGATGCAATATTTTGATTTATAACCTCTCAGAGCCTACGTATGCGATATTATTTTTAGTAGTAGTGTTCTGGAAATATTTTTTAAACTAAATTATTACACATAGAAAATACTGCATCTTTAATTGACGATAGTAAAACAATAGTTAAAACCTCTTTAAAATCTAAAAACGCACTTCTCTAATTCAAAATAAGTGCACGTATATAAATCAAAAATCTCATTTACATTTGTAACTAGCAACAATTACATTAGAAATGTTCCTTAGTTACCATATTTTCGCAATTCCTAAGGTCTGTATTGATATCCACTAAAGACAATGTACAATATTTCCACATATTCTTTCCTAGATCCACCAAATCGCTACATTGCCTGTTATCTCGTTCGGCAGATCTACATCTCGAAAACGATCAATTCTTTTTCAAAAGGTGTTCTCACAGCTCTTATATAATAATGCGTCCGTAGAGAACTGCAGCGGCCATTGTCGATTTGACCTTTAGATTATCTCGCTAAGACAATGATGCAATTCGCAATTCCTGTATTACCACTTTTATGAAGAGCGTTCGAACCTGAAGAAGTAGAGTGAAAATTTTGCAATTGAAACGGAAAAAATACGTTTAGTGAAATTTTTATTCGCAAATCCTCTACAAAGGAAAAAGTGAAATGAACGATGACCCCCTTTTGTCTCTGTTTTTAAGGTTGTTCTTCATATAAATCTTAAATTGTTTTTTTTACTTTCTAGAGAATAATTTATTCAAAATGGAGATTAGGTCAGGCTATTATATGTTGAAATTTGTAAATAATAAATGAGTAACATTATAACCAATTTTATAGATATTATGTAATTTTTATGGATGCACTATGGTCACCAAAAAATTATTGATTCAACGTGTCTAACTATAAGCAAGACACTCCTTTCTTATTCAACGAAAATAAGGCACGTATGGGATTCCTCGTTCTATCTTCTAAGCGTTTATGCAATTCGTAAATATTAATTAATTTGTCATACTTTTCAATAATTTAGAATAGAAGAATTTGTTACTTATGGTAGAAGTATTTAACAATTGTATTCTAAATTATTATTACTAGATAAAATCAATTGATACCAGTATTCTTGGAAAGGCGTTAAAATTATCTCATAATAAATTTCGAAAAAGGAACTGGGTCTACACTTGAGAGATTACGTAAAGCGTTAGGAATTTGCAAGTATATATAAGGAGCATATTGGGAGAAATGTTTCATTATTACTGCCTTTTCGATTTTTATCTCAGAACTTGTCATCTTCTTAACATGGACTTATTATTCACGACTCTTTAGAAATCACATAAGAAGAAGTTCCGATCTTCTAAGTTCATCTGAACTCGGAAAATTAAATCAATTCCTAAAGAAAGCAAGCTTCTACTGAAAAATTTATGATGTTCAATGTACGTTTGGAAAAGAGCTCTTCGTAATTGAACCCAACAGAAATTTATTACGACCAATTCTCTAGAGGATCCAAAATATCTAGTTATATTTCTTTCATTTAAAGTAGCTTGTTTGATTGTTTATACATAGTGGTCCGTTTATCTCTAATCACCCGAATAATTCAGTTATTAGTTTTATAACATTTTATGGCATTGTCGTAGTTCTAGGGGAGCGCTTTAAGGTCACATGAACGTCAAGTCAATTTTTTTTCTAAATGGAAAGTATTTTTATTGAATTCTCAAACAGCATTCAATTTGGAGTAGAAAGGTTTTAGACTTCATATGGCCTACTGTAAAAGCTATCCTGCCTGCTATCAAAAATAGGGTTTCTATGAAACTAATTCCTTCGTGCACGTCAGTTGCATATCATGTACATTAACGGTGTAACGGAAATATACGAGGAAATCGAAGCGTTGTAATTAACCTCACATTTTCGTCACCACCGGTATGTCCATTAACTTTTGCTATATATTTTCAGATGTTGTTGGGGCATTACGATACATTTTCTCTTTAATGAAGTCGAGTCCGAGAAACGAGCAAGCTAAGCGATGGTTCCTCCGTATCTTTCTCGAGCCATCTCTGAATAGTGACCTATCCATGATGTTAGTACCACATTGTTACTCACCGTTCTAGAGGTACATTTCTAAGGAGTGTACGTAGCGCAGTACTATTTAAAATACTTCTAACGAAAAGGGGCCCAATTATATCGGTGTCAAGAACTTCACTCCATACGTTGACGTAGCTTGTTTATCTGTTGTAACCAACTTGGATTTCCCGCTGTTAATTAACACATATTGTGGCTGTTTACCTTCCGTGGTTAGTCAAGTTGAATTCGTCGGGAAACACCACGTTAAGAAAAAATTTATCATCATATGTGATATGGAAGAAATTTTCACTGTTTCAGTATTTGAGCAATACTGGTTCGAAAGTTCGTTAGTACTAAATTGTCGACAATAAGCCACTACCATTAGTACATCAAATAACATGTTTTCATGGCTGACATCTTCCGCACCTTATTTTTCTTAGTAATCTTTCCTATTGTAGAAAATTACTATATACCACGACAAAAAATCGTAAAAGATAAGTGATGTTTACCAAGGGACACGCTACAGGAACATTCTTTCCCGTTTCACCGAACAAAAATCATATTAATTTTTTCACATACCACTTAATCCATTCCTGCTATCTAGAACATTGGCGTTTTTATTACAATGATACAAGCAATTACCAATTATTACTCTCCTGAGAAAGCACTTTATTTCATTTCAATCTCTTTGACCTCCTATTAACTACATTCCAAGAATTATCTAGAAATAAATCTGTCATTGCGACCATATTCTAATACCAAGTTTATGAAATTTTGGCAGATTATTTAACAATTTTCCGCATTAAGATTTATCGTCTCAAAGAAAATGTTATTTTCCTAACAGTACTCGTATTATGCTGTGGGAATTATTATATTTTTGATAAAAATGCTAAATGGCTAACGCTTTCCTTTTTTAGGTTTTCTATATCTAATATCTCATAATGTTAATTTTGGGTCATATGGGTTTTAGTACTTTTTCACTCAGATTTAAATGCTCTTGAAGAATTTGTTAAAGAAGTATCATATTCCATTTTAAAAAGTTGACATGACCATAACATGTGTCCCTTCTTGTGTTAAAACTTTCTTGAAATGCTTTTCTATAAAACTAACTGCTTTCAAATATTATTCTGATGATTTGAGATAAATGGGCCAGCCTGTATAATGCATCTAGCAGTAATTTGCGTATAATCATCAAGGACTATATACTAATACTTAAGTTAATAGTTTCGGCGTATCCGTTTCCAAACTCTCAATATTATTTTGCGATATTATGTAACCGACAACTTTCCAAATATCTTCTTTCTAAAAAAAATGCAGATCATCAAATATAATTTTAACACAAAGTAAATTTTGAATTATATAACCTCAAACCAAATGAATTTATTGGTATACGTAATGCCTACATTAAATCTGTTGCAATTTGTTTAACCTACCGTTCTTGTTGAATAGGAGGAAGAAAGAATTCGTTTTATAAATAAATGCTGTGATGGATACTATGAAGTCAATGGAGGATGCTCACCAAATTCATGTCGCTTCTGTAAGTATGGAACTTGCGGTCCGGATGGCATTTGCAACTGTGATCTCGGATATTGGGGAATTAATTGCGACAAAGGTAATTTACTTGTTAATTGGTGTTTTTAACAAACATCATATATTCCAGGTCAATATAAGTCTTTAAATTTCAACATCGGTAATGACTACAAATACTTCCTTTATTTAAAAATTTCTAATATTTATTAATTTTGACTGCGTAAAACATGTTGGTTTCATTATTCCCGTATTTTATTTTCTTAAAAGTTAATTTTATAGTAAGGACCACAACGTCGACCAATACCCAATGTCTATAATTCCAAATAAGCAGACGCTATTGTACCTTAACGATAAATGTTCATTTATCTAAAATTAGATAAGACCAAAAATTGCATATGAAACATAGGCAAATAAGAAAAAATGGGCGTGTTGGGTATAAAGATTACAATGAGATAATAAATCGCTATAACCGCAAAAGGAAACGTTTTGAATATACTTCCCGATCATCGATAAATATATCTTCTAGCACTGTGCAAAAATCATGTGTTCCTATTAAAAAGAAGTCAAAAATAAGTATTACATTTCTAGCAGATGTGTAAAACGATTTACACATATGTCCTTGGCTATGTAACATGTTAACGAAAAACTATTCACAACAATAATTACTTGTTTATCAGACATGTTAAACGGTTTTCTTGTAAGAAATGCTCACATTCAACTTTAGTCATCTATTTTAAAGACATTACGTTGTTCTAAAAATGTGTTCCTTACCAGAAACACTAGGTTAAAAATGATCAATTATTTAACGAATATGGACCTTATTGCATAATGTTTCAACCTGTCCAGTTACGAAAGGAAATGTCATTAATTTATTTTATTATCCCCACAATAATTTTCACTATCCCAAATGCAGCACGTAGATAATATATATATATAAAATATATTACTTGCAAGCTTATGTGCAAGTATGTATACATACGTATATTATATACACCACTTCCGTGTGTTTCTGTTATATATTTTAACTTTCTATTTACATTGCTTATTATATACCCCACACCTTTTTGATGATAGAAGCAGATTTCAACTAAAATTTATTAATCATGACGATTTTCAGAATGCACCAACGAAAGCCTTAGCAAAACATGTCCAAGGAATTGTAGTAATTGTGTTGAAGGCTTCTGTGATATTTCAACAGGAAATTGTACTTGTCTTCTAAGCAACGCCAGGTATGATAATCAATACGTCTCATATGATCTCTTTTTCATCGTTTAATATATTCAGAGGCCTCAATTTTTTTCTTCAGGTGCGATCTAGTATGTACCGAAGGTCACAATTGCGTGAAACAGTGCAAATGCGACGCCACAACTGCCTGTGATCCCCTTAAGGCGAAATGCGTAAGCGCCATTACAGATTACGAAACTCCACACAGCGATCATAATAATTCCGACAGCGATTTAGTAAAAAATGTACTGAAACCACTTACAAGCTACGAGAGGCGCGAGTTCGATGCAATCAACATTACTAGTGCTCTTCCTCCCGTCACGACATCATCAAAAGAAAACATTTCGACGAAGGAAGAGAAAGAAATTAGCGCAATGCAATCATCTACCAGCAGTTCTTCTACGCATAGCGTAATTGTTGACAATAATGTGTTTATGACAGTCATCGGCGCCGCTCTATTTGCTGTGTTGATAATCATGGCAACAGCGGTGTTCTGTGTGTTGTATAAGCTCAAAGAGAAGAAGAAAAAGATTGTCACAACTACAAAAGAAAAAGAAGAGGCCAAAATACGTGATTCTGTATCTTCTGTTTCTGTAACAACAAGAAGTATCTTTCATACACCTTTACCAGGTAAAATTCCAATATTTAAGATTAAAATAAACATCTTGAATGGTAATGTTGAAACTTAAAAATTTAAGGATCATCTCTTCCTAACTTCGATTGTTTAATTGTACAATGAAGAACAAACGCTCTCAGATAGTTCAGTACAATAGTGTGCATTAATAACTTAACACGAAACTTGTTAGAATTTAGCTTTTTATAAAAAGAAGAATGTACACCAAACTCATTCTGTTTAACTTCAAGTTGAAACGATAACTACATTCTTGAATATAAATATTATAATCGATTTATATTGAATTCCCTTTCATTTTGTTTTTATAATTTTACAACTAGCAAGGCAAAACTTTTTGCCGTTATTTTTATTTCATGATTAATGATATGCTATAAAGATATTAATACACAGCAGTATTATAGTATCTTTAGTAGATTGAAAGTAATTTAGTCTAGTGTCTATGGAATAAATAGTTCTAACACAGACTCCGTGGCGCAACGGTAGCGCGTCTGACTCCAGATCAGAAGGTTGCGTGTTCAAATCACGTCGGGGTCAAATTTGCCTTTTTTATTATTTAATTTTGTCAAACTTTTGCTATTTTATAATTAGACATAGACTACGGAAATAATTTAAAAAGTCAGAAGGATAAAGGAGTTCGAATCTTCTGGCTTGTTTAGTATAGAAACTTGAAAATTATTTTATATCCCTACAAAAATAGTATAAATTACTCAAGTAGTATTCAAAGGTACTAAGATATGTAACGTTGTTATCTACTCTGTAAAATTATTAGTCTGAAGTTGATGATAGTGATAGAGAAATGTACACTCTCCCCGATAAACTCAACCTTAGCTTGGCAGCTAAGTTATTCGCATCTAATTGTAAGTTCAGAGGATATAAAATGAAAAATGTTGAAATTTTTAGTTTCAACTATAAGAAGCAAATTGAAATTTTTTATAAAATGGTTACCAAATTCTTATTTCAATATTTAAATTCGATCTCTCTACTTTTTCGTTTTTAGCGCATACTCTTTCACTTCCCTTCCTTCCCTGATTTATTTGTACATTTCAATTCTAGAAGTACTTTCTTTGTCTTCTTTTGGTTTTTGGTCTAAATTTTTCAGCAGTTCTGGTAATGCTCTGTATCTTCTGCTGGCATCAGTTACTAAGTTACGAACGGTGTTGAATAAATACCATTCGAGTAGCAATCCGATTGGTTTGATTTTTCTTACATTTGCTCGTTTAATGTCTTTTATATAAAAGTAGCCTGCTCAAATTCTTCACTGTCTACAGTCTTTTTTTTTCATTCTCACCATTTCATTTTCAAATTATAAAGTGGTGGTATTGCGCATGTGTGCGCAGCGTGAAATATTAAGTACGAATTTCACTTATTCCACGTAATTTCAGTAACCGGAACTGGGTTATTATGGCTGCTAGGAAAGGAGTCAATGACGCACTTCTTGAGATCTGTATGGTGATCGACGTTACTAGGGATGTATTTGGATTTTAAGATACTAAAAAAGCGATCAGGCGACAATTTAGTACGATCTGTGAGAGAAACATTGTACATAAGTAGACTTCTCAATTCTAGAAGCAACTTTTCATGAAAGATGGAGAGTACGGCATTATTTTTATTTCGTTCTACTTAGTTACCCGCGAATTGTGCTTCGGCCTGACGACATAGGGATGGTCTCGGTGTCAGTCACGGAAAATCTCGTTTGGGAAAATATCGCCCTTAACCACTTAATTTTGCTACCAGTTTCGAAAATCGAGACGAGACGGAAGCATTTTTAGCAGTTAATGTTTCTCTGACTAAAACGGATCATTCAGTTAAGTTTGATGCAATTTCGATGTCCTAGAAATTTTATATCTCATTTGAATACTACTCTGCTCACTTTTTTTCTGCTTAAAGATATACTTACATCTAAAGGAATAAACTTTATACCAGAAAATTTAGAAAAGAATCTTTCCATAACAGCTAGCTTCACACTTTTACACCAATCCTACATGTATTTATACAGAGTAATACTTACTTCTATAGAAATATATTTTTTAAGAAATTTTCGACTTAAAGAGGTTTAAAAGTTAATAGTCGATATCAACTTCATTGTGACCTTGATTTGTGAAAACGCGTCAGACTGAAGTCATAACCAAGTCATAAATTTATATATATGGATGTCAAATAAAGCACAATTAATATTAATATTCAAAAATAGATAATTTTGTGGAAGGTCTTGTTGAGGTATAAGTGCTACAGCTAAATATTCACAGCAAAGCTTTTGCTACTGTATTTGGCTTAGTATAGTAGATAATTGTAAAAACAGATTTATGTAAATGTTCAAGCGATCAAACACGGTTAATGTTGATTTACAAATGTCAAGGTCGAAACTCTCGGCGCGACCGAGAGTCTCGCTAAAGTAGTCTCGCTTCGGGTTCGAAACCTCAAAGTTGGTCTCGTCTCGGTCTCAGTCTCGAAAATCGAGCGATACCCAAATTGCTCTGACCAAGATCGAGCACTATCGGCAAATAGAATATAATCGGCTTTTCTAAATAATGAAACAATGTATAGGACTTTCTTTTTTATTTTGCTGATCCCAAATATAGCACATTATCTCGGCGCCCTTGAAGTACATCGAACCGGGATGGTGAGGGCTTGCTGGAACCGATTGTACAAAATCAAAAGACAGCATTTGAGCTACATCCTTATTGATCGTTGATTCTTGGTATATTGAATGCGACTTAGCACTTTTCGCAGCAGCTGCTCCGTTTGTTATCTTGATAATTTGTTGTGTTATAAATTGTTAATGAGTTATTTCGGCAATCCACAAGATTCATGAGCGTTACATAGGAAATTCTACGAAAAAATCAGTTACTTAGTTTAGGTCCATTTTTATTGAGTGCAGAGGTGAATACCCTATAAATTGATGATTTGTTGTCGTGTGTTTGATGGGAGCTTCAATACTTGAAAATCTGTAAAATTCGGAAGTCCACCAAGATCTCCAGTCGCTCTAATGAACTGAACTATTTTTTAGATAATTTCCAGTCGAAGAGCTGCAGTGTTCGAATATGGTTTACTGGCTACAATATATACTCTCAGAGTCACACTTCAATAAATTTTCGAACCGACGTTTACCGCAATCGTAAATAAACAGAAATAGCTGACACTTGCTGGTATTTTACTTATACAATTTGCAATATTATTTGATTTCCCTGATTAAA
Organism: Marronus borbonicus; assembly: GCA_902655005.2. NCBI lineage: Eukaryota > Metazoa > Arthropoda > Insecta > Coleoptera > Scarabaeidae > Marronus > Marronus borbonicus. The sequence goes on along the minus strand of LR737391.1, from coordinate 4,867,726 downwards.
TTTTACTAAATTAAATTATAATATAAAAATGACACTTTATGTTTGGTAATTCATCTCAAGAGTAATTTTAGAAATACATATTCATCACAGAATTGGGACAAATTCTTCAGGCTATTATTATCTATCGAAATCTACTTCTGTATCTTCAGTTCCTGGGTCGTCTCCTTCGAAGTTGGCATCACTAGGGATAGTGATCGAAAACAGAATCATCACTTTTTCCGAAATATATTTTGTTAACAATTTGTAAGGTGTTTCCTAAACACATCACTATTGATCTGCTTGTAAACACTTCAGCAAGTTATACAAACTGGTTCGGTACTGGCAACAACACAGGTGATCAACAGGTGTGTAGTTTTGCGCAATTGTTACAAACTGTAATCGTAAACATGTTTTCGCACATTTTCGTAGTCCAGGCACATATGTGGGAAATTTTAAAATAAATTTTCTTACTTAAACTTCAAACAAATCTATTTGTAATGAATGCATTTAATCTCTGGTTATTAGAAATTGATACATGCACAAATGATGCACAAATCATTTGCCATTCCTAATCAGATTCTCTAATCATTTACGTATTGTTTGTGATACAGTCACAGTAAGCTACATATATACAATACATA
>LR737391.1:4843427-4866706 GCA_902655005.2 Marronus borbonicus | reverse complement strand
TATATACAATCACAGTAGCTAAGGGATAACATAAATGATAAATTTAGATAAGCCGACAAGATAGCGTGTCTGACTCCAGATTAGAAGGCTGTGTGTTCACATCGCTTCGGTGTCGCTCATTAAAAAGTTTTTTTTTCGAAATTTCTCATAAAAGGAATTATATCTTTCATTGCTTATCCGATTTTTGCATCGCAGTGAAAAGGAAGTTGAATAGTTTTGGGAATAGTTTAAGGAAACCAGTGTTTATAATTTGCCCCTCTTTCTTTCTACTTCCCTTATTTCTTTGTTGTTGCAAAAATGTTGATGTTTGATGTTCTTACTTCTATATGAAGCAAAAGACTACTCATTGCTGTATTGATATTTTTCGTATTCTGCTTATTAAAATAAATGACCCCGACGTGATTTGAACACGCAACCTTCTGATCTGGAGTCAGACGCGCTACCATTGCGCCACGGAGTCTTTTCATTTTACCTTATTTTGTCATTTGTGTCATCCTGTAGCTGTTATAATGTGTTTTAGATAATAAATGATTGGATAATCTGATTAAAGAATTTGCATACAATACCCGATATATTAGCTTACAGTGACCAGTGCTTAAATAAATGAATAAAATTTCGGTTTCAATGAATTCTTTGGATTAAAATTCACCAAATTTTTAAAAATATTTAATTCGAAAAGGAATTTTATAGAATCGACACCAACATTATGTACCTTAATACCGTTGAGTTGTACTTCCAAAGTTCATACCTTTCTTATAGGATTAGCTGTTTTTAACAGTTTAAGTACATACGTGCTCAATATAATAATAAAATTTTAATCAAAACAAAGCAAAATAGTTTTGTTCTATCTAGTTGAGCGTAATACTTCTCATATCACAATAGGTGGGCTACTACCACCCAGTATTTAATTATCCAAATGGCATTAACAGGACTAGAAAAGTAATACGATCAATGCAATTAGGTATTATAAAACATTTATTTTACACAGTATTTCAAGAGTGTAGTTATTTGTGAGTTTTAAAACAAACAAAAATGATGTTTTTCATCAATTTATAATAAACACTTACATATACTTGCATAAAAAAAACATAAATAAACGTAACTATCATATTAAAGAAAACATGAAAGAACATGAAACTAATTCATGAAATACGTATATCAAATCAAATTATAAAATCGTAAAACATGACAACCGCCCTTCACATAAATTCAGTAATTACTTTTGAAATGACAGATATAAATCGCTACAGATAATGCAAATGAGTGAAAAGATCTGTACCACGGCTGCAATTAAGAAGGTGTTGAGTTTATAATTTATGGAGACAGTATTAAAAAAAAGGACGCAATTCTGTTAAAATTGAAATTGAAGATGCAAAATATCTCCTCCTCAATGGCTAGGTTTATATATAGGGAATAAACAATTGCGTGTAAATGTATGAAATTTAATAATATACAAGGTATAACTGAAGCGAAGAATCTGGCGTTATTGCCTTACTATATATATCAACATAAAATTCTGCGCGATCCTTATACAATCTCTTTTTTATACACGTTTTTAACAAACGTAATATAGTATAATAATTGAAATAATAACGTAGGGTTCCACTGCCAGAATCAGTTAAAACTAAACGTGTTCCGGGTTTGAACCGTGACATGGTTAACCGAAAATTCGACGCTACGCCCACAACCATATGGGGCTTCTTCAGGAAAGGGAAATATGGCAGTCCACAGTTAGCACGGTAACTGAACATGCAAACTACGCCAGAGGCGCAAGTAAGCTGTTGATCACGGCCACTCAGCATGTGAACCATGCCATGAAAATCAACTGTGGATTTTGCCCTTGGATGTTAACTGTGGCCTATCGTCTTTCCCTCTATTGGGGAAGCCCCATATAATTATGGGGAAATGTGGAGTTTTCGATAAACCATGACACGGTCCACAGTGGTTCATAACTCTTGGAAAAGGAATAAAAAATGCTCTCAATTTAGGGAATCTTTCTCACACTTAATTTGGGGATTTGTAAAGAACTCAGCTACACTAAGAAAAAAGATGGTTGAACCAATGCAAAATTAGCAATGCATTTTACTTGTTCATAGAACACAGCAGCAGCAATAGGTAAATATAAGAAAAGCTTTATGAATTTAAAATGTAATAGGACTGCTTAGAAAATTTACTAGTTTATGGTAAAATATCATTGCTATGGTGGGCGTATTACCGTAAATCTGATGCACACTGAGAAAAATGAATGTCTTGAATCCACTACGTAGTGAACGTCAAATTGTTTCTAGTTGGGTGAACTAATGTTTAGTTATATTAAATACCATCAGCATCTTCACCGAACATTGCAAAAATGTCAAAATAGTGCAGTTGTTCCAAGCGAAAAAGTAAAATGCATTGCTAATTTTCCATTGGTTCAACCATTTCCTTTTCTCATTGTACCAACGAAGCTTTAATAATGTAATTACTTTCTATTAGCCACAGCTACTTATTATATTTTTGATGCATAATACAATTATAATATAATAAAATATGTCTGCCTTTGACCCCTAATATAACAAATTTTCTAAAAGATATTGCAACATGAATATTTGTCTCTTAATATTTATAGTGTATATTTTATGGCTTGCGATTTGTCTCGCTAGCTCAGGAAATTTATAAAATTTGTGTTCATATACCCACGACTCCGTGGCGCAACGGTAGCGCGTCTGACTCCAGATCAGAAGGTTGCGTGTTCAAATCACGTCGGGGTCAACGCGAACGTTTTTTTTATTAAGCTTACTTTTAGTTCCGATCATAACACTTAGTTATGCTTTTTTTAAATTTAATGGGTAATCTGATAATGTACTGATGACTTATTTACAAGGATATCTTTTTTCGAATCTTAATACATTTAAAATATTAATTTTTTCCGTTGATCTACGATAATTGTGAGAAAAAAAATTTTTTTGGTCACGTAACACTTACTTTATTCATCAATTTTAGCTAGTCCGTTAGTAATTGTTCTCTCACACTGGACAACTATCACACTGAAATGGTTGGAATAATCGTCTGGTTTCAATATTAAAGGAAAGATTCAATATTAAGGAAAAGATTGTATGTTTTGTACGTATCCACAAATATGTAGCATTATAACGTGCTGATTAATACGATAAAGTTAAATGTTATCACTATATGGAAAAATCATGTATTTAATTAGAATAGTTTTTGAGTAAATGCTTTTATATAGACTTTTTATAGCTCTAGATTTAATGTGACTACAACACTTCACCATTATAGAAACCTATTTTTAAGTGATTTAGATCTTACCAGAGATTTATACAGAGCTTGTGTTTTGAATCAATTTCCAGTTTAATTAACTTGCAACGCTGAATTACATGAAAAGCTGCAACGAACGACATACATACAATGCGAAAGAAAATAAGCCTTATATAAAAATAAATGAATAAACAAATAAATATACACTACATGTACTAATTGCTAATCCCTCAAAGAATTAATTAACTTCATTTCATTGCATGTCTTTTTTCGATAAAATAAGTGTATTTTCTCGTACAACTAAGACCATTTCAAACTCCAAAGACTATTACTTTATTAAACGTAGTACCACGCCTACGTCACGTTAACGAATGTTCAGCACTCAATGAATAAAAATCTTCAGGGTGTGATCCCTCAAATATTACTGGTGGCGATATAAATAAGTAAATAAGAATTGTGGCGTAGTGATTATTCATATTAATATGCAAAGTATTTGTAACGACTTATAACTAAGTCTGCAGAAACGAGTACATTTTCCGTGCGCTTCGTGAAATTAGCAAAACTAAACAAGTTAAGTGAATTATCTTATCTTCCCTTCCTATCCCATCTTACTTTACAATTTATAGCAATGTGTATGGAATAGTGAAAAGAAATCCTGGAATAAAGTTGCATCATTATATTATGTAGCTATGTAATCGCACACTGGGTATTCATTTTTTTCAAAGCTTGTATTGTATCACATTATCTTCAAATAAATAAATGAAAGTGAGTGAATTTGTAAATCATCATTTATGTGTAGAGACGATTTCATCATCGAAGCCTACCTAAACGCCTGAGCTAAATGTTTCCTGCCTTACGACTAAGCCTGCAGAAACGAGTACACTATCCGAGCGTTTCACGAAAGTAGCAGAGACTAGACAGACTCGTGTTTATCCGACTCGTGAAAATGGGTTCGTGTTGCCTGGTTGCTTTCCCCGAGAGTCGCTAAAACACGAGTCTATCTAGTCGCTGCGAAATTCCCCTACCTTGCTCATCTCTACTTATAACCAATAGATTACTTGACGTATTTTGTATCTGAGCATTACCTAACTGAGTTTGAGTGCGAGTACTATACATTAAGCACTAAATAATTATAAAGTGAAAACTCGGTCATGGAAAGCTAATAGTTTTGATGGTGGAATATGGCTATCGTTAAAAGTGATTTACCAATTTGCAAAAAGAAAATAGATATTGAGAATCTGTAGTTTCCCTGGAATTTCCAACGTGATTAAATACTTGAAAAATCTCGTCTTGGCTTGGAATCGAACCCAAAACCTCTCGTTTTCCAGACGGGCGCGTTAACCACCACATCTTTATGGGGGCATTATGTCAGAAACTTTCAGCTTTCAATACCTAGTTAGCATGCTTGGCTGGAAAACGGGAGATGTCACGTTCGATTCCTTACTGGAACTAGTTTTTTCAAGTATTTAATACGTCCGAAGTTTTAAAAAAGCTATAGATTTTCACAATTCGCCGACGGAAGCCAAAATATGTTCGAAAATACACAAAATTTGTACTAAAAGTACATCAGAGTGTAGTTGTAATCGGCTCAAACTAAAGAATAGGTTTGTGATATATATAGATATAGATGTATTCATTGAATGGACGATCTTTGACTTTGAAATAGTATAATTGCCGTCAGTGGTATTATATTTATATGATATATATAATATATTAAAGAACAAATAGATTTAGCGACCTTATCCGCGTTCTACTTCTGAACCGACTAGCATTAGATCTCATTTTCTTTCATAGATAATATTATCAATCTTGATGTCCAGCATTATAGAATAGTAACGTTTGAGGGTTCTCCAATCGTAAAGCACAGTTGCTACGTTGTTTGAATTTAGAAGCTGACAGGGTAGGATCAAATGCTATACATTGTAAAAAGTATTTTGTAGATGGGAATATTGACCGTTTTGTTGGCCACATTTGATTGATGATAACTACTCTTCCTATTATTTTAATAAAACCTTTTCCATAAATAAAAATAAATAAAAATCAGATTACGTCATAATCATAAATTATAACTCACTTAGTTTTCTTTCTTTTCATTTCTAAAAATAATTGTAGTAAGCTGCTTAATGAAATAAAAAGAAACTACAATGATAGATTGTTACAAAATGCTTCTAACAAAACAAAATATCCTTGGAATATTATTATTGGTGAAGTAAAATCGAAGCGCAATTGATCGCATTGTTTTAGAAGATAACTATGATCTTGACGAGTAGTATGAATTGTTCAACAAACACAATACTATTTTGGATGTTCCTTAATGCAACATACGTATGTGATGAAAACGACTTTATTTTTTCCGACTCGCTATACCTTCACCCTTCCAGTCAAAGTGAAATATTTAATACAATATTAGAAATTTCTGGTAAAGATTCTATTTATTTAGGTATCCCACCCTTGTTCTCTGAAGGAGTGTTTCAGCGGAAAGCAAAAGATGCGAAAATCATACCAGTTCATAAGAAAAAGGGTAAACTATCGACATCAAATTACAAACCCATATCGGTGTCTTATTTTATTCTTTTTTCTGTGAAAAAAATATTTGTAAAGTAAAAGACTCACCTAAAACTAACCTTATAACATTACGTAATAATTAATGGCACAGCATAATTGCAACTCCCTCGGTGTTACTTTTCATGTGAAAATCAGATCTTGAAAATAAAAAAAAACACTCGGGTTCTTTTTTATTAGAAACAATAGTTGGACATCACAAATGCTTTGTGTAGTGTGCAACTGCGGATATGAAAGATACACTATTGATCGATACACATGAGCTTCATTGATAAAATATTCATGTCGTATTTTCGGCAACAAAGACCTAAATACTGTATCAATAATAAACAAGTATTGCCTCAATCACATAATAGAAAAGTCATTTGGTTATGATGGCATACATAAGCTTTTTGTTTTCTGGGTGCTTTATACTTAAAGCAATATGTAAAATGTGAAAATTACCAAACTGAAAGAGTGGTTTCTCTCATATATTTAGAAATTTTGAGAATGAGAGAAATTTGAGATGAGTTACCTTGTACTTTACAGATCCACCAATCTTCGAGAACCCCGCTTTCACAACACAATTCGAAAGTAGTCAAGCCAAACAACCAGGAACGTTAGAAACTCATATTATATGCAACATGAGTATTCCAAGTGTTGGTGGTAATAATCAAGCAAAATCAGGTAATCCACTTTTGCATAGAGGTAATAATACTTAGTTATTCATCTTTTGTTTATTGCAGTGGAGTCTACTGAATTCTTTTATGATCATCCACCATCAACTGGTAGTTATAGAGCGACGACCATACTAGAGCCCCCAATTCAAGATAGTGTCAAAAGTTCATTTGATCCTATTTACGATGAAATCCCTTGCAACCAAAGAATTGTCCCCGCAACTACACCACCGCCATCTTACACAAGTTCAGAGCATTCAACTTTGTATATGAATACCAAATAAGAGATAACTAACTTCCTGTTGTTTTTTTTTTCTAAAAGCATTACAGTACGCGTAATTTATGATTTTTATACTTGACTAATATAATTATAAGTATGAGTAAGAGGAAATGAATGTGTTTTATTTCGTGTAGAAGAAAATTCATTACATACAGCGCCGTAATTAAATTGAATTGAAATTCAAGTTTGACGTATGAAATGTCTTATCAAATCGTGTTTTTTTTCCTGTTTAAGAAGATATGAATTTATTGCAAGAATATCAATTTGTCGGTGTACTTCCGGTATAATTTATTAACTATTTTCCTGCAGCGCGATTAATTTACAAAAGAGGAGATAGCTAACATTTTCTGTTTACAGCTGTCATAAAATTGTTTATACTCTTACACCGCACCTTATTCTAGATAATTGTCATCATAGTAAGATATCCGATTACGTTCTTGTTAGCCTTTCACTCCTCATTCGTGATATCGCTAACGTTAGAAAAAGAGATAAACTCAACTAATTGCGATTTCCATGAATTTTAAAATCATGACGTTATCACTTCATAGTAATACAGTTATAGAAACTAACCGCAAGCCACCGTGAAATACAGACACCGATGTTAAATGTTAAATGTTAAAATTCCTTGACACGAAATCTTGTTAACGACATCGGTTCTACCGACTTTTTTTTATACATCGGTAGAATGAATATGGAATAACAATTTCGTTTTCTGATAAATTGACGTGAATGCTGAGATTATTAAATTAGCAAGTGAATTTTAAAATAACAATTGCTATTATTCAAGGTTTTAGAAATTCACACCGATGAATAAAACAGCAGATCTTCTCTAACCGTTTAACGTGTGCATACAATGGAAATATTTAGTTCGTTACAAGTATGCTTACCCAAATTTTTTTGTATTTTGTAAATTTTATTTTTTATAGAAATCATAAGGTACTTAGTTTCACCTGGAATTAAATGACCAGCATACGCCTTTTTAATATTGGATTTTCTATCCTTGCTAAAGGTATATTGGCAGAAATGAATGCTTCAGAAGGTTGAGTACTGAAGTAATAAGAATCTTCCAGATTTAAATGAGATTGGCCTTTCTGTGTTTGAACGTGCAGTGTCGCGTACGGTATTTGTTCACAAACATTGCAATAAATACTTTTTCTAAAAGTTAAAAGGAACCTGGGTAATCCTGAATCTAGCTTATTTTTTTATTCTAACAGGAAGTCGTTGCTTAAGTTATAAAATTATAAGTAGTTGTAATAAGAACAGATTAGAAACATTACAACAAAAAAGTAGACAAAAAAAAAAAGGCAAACAATAGAACGTGCACTGAAGCGCGTTAATTCAAGGCTAAGGAAAGCTTCCACATTATTAACATTATACAGGGTGCTCTCAAAGTTGAGTCATTTATTTTAACAGGTTGTACAACTCGTAAAAAGAAGTCAGTTTACCAAAAATCATTTATATAAAAGTTGCAGAATAACAGAGTTTAAGTAATTGTAGTTGCATGCTCGCTGGTAAAATGCATCTCGTTGTTACAAACATTGTTCATAATTTCCACCATTTGTTCGGAGAGCACAAAGTCTTGCTCGGCGTATTCACAACACACCACACGTCTCAAAAATAACATTCGGGTTTTCACAAATAACATCGCAAGCGTTTTCGTTGCGCGTTTGTAGTTCGTCCACAGTGTTTGCTTCCCCATCGTTATAAACTAACTGTTTCAAATAAGCCCACAAAAAAAATTCGTACGGCGTTAGATCCGGGGAGCGTGCAGGCCAAGCAATGGGTCAATTGCGCATTATCCATCTATTAGGAAACTCATTATTTAAATATTATAATATTTAAATTATATTAATAAATATAATAATAAAATGTGGCGGAGCTCCATCATGTAGAAACCACATACTCTGTCTCACATTTAAAGCAACATCTTCTAATAATTGTGACATAGTGCGTTGAAGAAAGTCTAATAATAATTAATAATAAAAATAAATTTCACTTGTCAGTCGAGCTGGAATAAAGTAAGGCCCAATAAGCATACCATTTACTACGCCAGCTCAAACATTCACAGTAAATGCTGGAAGTGGGTTCTTGTCACGGCATACGGATTTCCAACTGCCCGCGCATGATCGTGCCATTTCTTGTAAATGTGGCGTCGTCGGTAACTGAACTAAATTTGGTAACATTTTCATTTATATTGTATTGATAGCCACTGACAAAATTTAACTCTTCTAGGAAAATCTTCGTGTTGTAGCGTTTGTTGCCGTTGATAATGGATAAAATTGTTGTTGTCGTATAGTCTTTCACACTATACTACGACTAACTTCAACTTGAGCTACTATAGACCTAGTGCTCGTCGTTGGGTTGTTTTCGACAATTTCTAAGATTTCTTCCTTAATATCTATCATTTTACGTGGAAGAGGTCTTCCAGTACGAACTCCCCGTTGTGCCTTTAAGTAGCCTGTGTCGCGAAGTTTTATAACTATATTTACAAACATCCACGGAGCCGGATGATGTCTTAAAGGAAGCCTTTCTGTGTACAAACGATATGCTGTGGCTGCATTTTGTTGGAACTCCCTGTAAGTTAATATTATGTTCACCAGTTCATTGTTGTCATAAACGTGCGGCATTTTTATCGTACAAAATACCCAACAATCAAAAATATCACGCACTGTGTACTATAAATAATACTAATACAACTAGTCAAATCGAAAATCGCACTCAAAACCATATCACAATACAAAACATTAGGCAAACGCTGTATAAATAGTAAACAAAAATTGTATGTGTTTACATCGCGGTGATTGAGAATATTATTCGTTACACCAGAATTTTTGTAACAACGGGGTGCATTTTACCAGTAGGCATGTACTTTTTTTTATAAATAGCAATTATAATTACTTAAACTCTGTTATTCTGCAACTTTTATATAAATGATTTTTGGTAAACTGACTCCTCTTTACGAGTTACACAACCTGTTAAAATAAATGACTCAACTTTGAGAACACCTTGTTAACTCGGTGTGAGTTCATAGTAATAATGAAATTGGAAAAAAGAGGGAGTAATTCTTACAAACATCTTTTATTGTGTAATTAGATGGCTACCGGTTTCGTGTGGTAGACACACATCGTCAGGCCCCAAGATATTAAAGCATTAAGGTAGAAAACAAGTGGCGTTATCATCATTTAGATGTAACACCACGAGATTTAGCCAAGCAGTGTTAGAAAATAATATAAACAATGACTAAGTCAAACGAATTAAAACTTGTAGAAAGGGAATAGAACAAACACGTTAAAATGTAACCTAACGATGGCGAAAATCAAGGAGAATGAAGAATCTTTTTAATATTTATTTACCATTAAAGTAAATGACATCACAGCTAAATATCTAGCACCAATAACTGTCAAGTAATTGTCTTTCAAGTAAAGAACACTATACCACTCCTTGTATGATACACAATTGCGAAACATTAACCCATTATATGGAGTTCAAAACAGGTAAAACCCTAATATGAACCTGTGTGCAATTTCCTTTCCAATGTAATAGTGTCGTTAAAGATACTACAGTCCTTTTGAAAGAAAAGTATTTTTTTCGGTCTGAAAATATCTATATTTGGAAACATCCTGTATAAAATTTAGTAACGAAAACGATACGGTGTGCTACGCATGACCTTTCGTTTCGATCCACAAATGTAAGTACCTAAATCTCGTGCGCGTAATTTCACCTTTTTATTTGGGGTGGCAAGGCGTATCGCCAAATTAAATTTTCTATTTACCCTAAAAGATTCATTATTTACTACTTTAATTATTAGCCAAACCATTTGTAAAGTAGATATCATTTAGACACGAGTCAAGAGTGGGCCGATTTTTAATTGATTGAGTGTTCTGCTTAATCTTTTATTTAAGTACGTAAAAATTAAGCAAATATCATATAAAAAACAAAGTTTTAATCAATTACTTTGCAAATGTTTACATAAACATTCCTTTTGATAGCCAAAAGAGCTAACTAGGACAACCTCTTTTGGCCGATCGTATTCCTGGTGTATGTTTTCAATCGCCGCTAAGAAAAAGACCTCTCACAGGATGCTGAGCTCATTGAGATCGTGAAAAACAAACGGTAAAGTTCAAAAAGTTGAAGAAGAAATGTTAGCTGTTACTTGGATACTTTTGTTTTTTTTTCAAACAGAAGACATTTAAAAGTCCAAAGTGTAATAATATTTACACACATACCGTACACATTGAATATTTACGTCAGTTCCACCTAAAACTTTGTTTAAATGGTCGAGCACATCTAGGTAGTTCTCTTGAAGTCTGACCTCTATCTCCTGGTTTAGGATGTCAATAACTAGTCAAAGGATTAAAACTTTGTAATACTGCTTTATCGATTCAAATAGAACTTTACTCCCTCCCCCAATTTTGGAACAAACGCTGCCCTTTCTTGGCAACTCGACTGCTTTAAACCCGTAGTTGTCGGCGACTTCTGTGCATTGGTTGAACAACTGCGTAAAAAATGGCGGTTCATCTTTTAAATATCATTTCTTTTGCTTGCTAGGCCTGAGCAAAAGTAAGACAGCAAAGAATTCTGCCCTTTTTTGTTTTTCTGAGTCTGGCAAAAAATAGTAAGAGTAGGAAAGAATCTTCATGAAGGGCTACTACAAGACTTTATAGTAGTTGGTAGGAATTTATTTAGATATTTATAGGCAATGGTATTGCTTTGTTTTTCTTTCCTTATCTGTTCTTGTTTTACGAGGGTTGCTATTTATGTTTTCGGAACTGTCCATACTAATGCTGATAGGTGTTATCTGACATAACAATTTGACATTTTAGATAGTATGCATACTCAGACCGTTTTGTCATATGAATGCGTGAAAATTTGCGAGCTATGATTTCCTAGGACTTTCGGGGTGGATTATCTTAACAACAATCCATCGATCAGCAGATGAAGCACCATCTAAAACCACTGTGTATTACGGGTATGGTAAATTCAGTCGTGGTCGTTGTTCGCTAATGGACGAATTAAAGAAGGTCGTTCCAAAATCTTTGGACGAGAAAACGTTGTTGCCATACGCAAGCTGTTAACGGAAAACCGTCATGTGACATACCGTGAGATAGAGGCGTTTCAGGGCGTTAGCCTGACAATCATACATAAGATATAGCGGTAAAAAATTGTTCCTGTTGAATCCCACATAATTTGACAATTGCTGAAAAAAAACAAGGTCTCGATTGCTCTAAAGAAAATCTAAAAAAAATGTGATCATGGTAAATCTAAACTTGCGTATAACACCTATACAAGTGGTGAATCTTGGATCTATGCGTATGATCCCGAAACCAAACAGCAGTCGATGGTATGTGTTTCGAGACAAGCCAGCCAAAGCCAACAGTTGTTCGCGCAAGAAGCACTTTAAAGCAAGTGGCCGCTTTTTTTAATATAGTAAATAAAATAATTGAGAGTATGCTACATTCATTTCAAAAATACCAAATGTTATTAATAAATACCTTGTAGTGAATGGTAGTGTAGTGTAGTGCATATATATTTCGCACCAATAAAAAACCCTGAGTATAGTGGTCCTCTTCTAGTTACAGCCGATATGCAATAGTGTGAAAATGAAAATTCTTGAAGTGCTATTTGTCCAAAGAACTTCTTAATTTTTTGAAACGGCAGCATTCTTTGTATTACTTGCCAGGTGAGTTGGTATGTTATGAAGAGAATTACTACATATTATACTTGCAGCTACCATTGGTCTGCTGAGTAATACATTTGCTGAGACTTTAGTCGAAATTAATTAAAAGCATGGCTTGTATTCATACTGGCAACTTAACTGCTGAAATACTTTACATCGTCAACAAACAATAATTGATGCTTGTTGTGTTTCGTTTGCGCTTATTTACAAGTTATTATTTTGAATATGAAATATGTATCTCAGATCTCAAATAAAATTACTAACTTCTTAATGGATTGTTTCTTTGACGTTTCTCATAAAGTGACCATGTGATCCCTTATCAACAGCTACTATTAGGATCCGTAACCTTCTCTTCGAGCTCCTCTTTTTTTATAAAAAGGCCAAGGTCAGATATTTTTAGAGCAAGCCTAATAATTGTCAATAAAATAATTAATTAAAAGAGAAATTATCTAAGTTTTGTACGTTTGCTAATTACAAATATAGTACCCCCATATACGTTTCGTTCCTCGCTAAGACAATTTAATACCTTGATATTAAATGGTAACAATAACACGTTATAAGAGTAATTACCGAAACTAATATGAACACGTCAATTACTTCAAAGTGCAAAACCGCTTACCTCAATTGTTTAAAAAATCAATTCGAGGGCATGAAGTAAACAAACTAATCAAAGAAACTTTGGGGGTTTATAGACCAATTTCGTGTAAGAACATGGTATTTTTCCAGGGGTTTTTTTGAAGTGTAGCATACCTTAAACTCAACATAAACCTTTGCTATTTGTATATATCTTTGATCTTGCGGGAAGTATTACAAGAATTCCTTGGGGAACTCTTTAACTGTTTTACTAGTATTAAATGGGAGCATCAGTAGTTTTCTTCCCTCTTCAAAAACTCAAAATTAGGGCCTTTTTCAAATATAAAAATTTCTATTTGTCAAAAAATATAAAAGATACGTTGAATGTAAATATATACGTGTACTAATTTTTGTGAAATGATCCAATTTTCATCGCGCTATGTCCAGTAACTAAAACAAAGGGGTTTTATCAATAAAATAATTTTATTCATAAGGATTCAGTGTAAATTTTACTTGCAGTCATGTAAAAAGTATATTGGAAATATACAACATAATATATAATGCATACAAATTGTTAATAATAAAAAAAAGAAATAATGAAGACGATACGTGTTATATAAAATGATGGTATTAACAGTTGATTTAGGCTACAATAATGAGAATCTTCATAAAAATATTGAAACCATAGAATTATTTGTACCATGCACATAGAATATATGCAGGTTGACCGTAAATATCGTATTCGTTTCTTTCTGATTCTTTTATAAAGCAGAAACTCACAAAGTGTAGCGGCAGGTCGTCGATGTATGCGGTTTTATGCCATGCATTCAAAGAACCTTGACGATGACAATTGGCAATTCCAGACTGCATTTGAACAACACTGTTCATTTTGTATTCTAGCAGCTACTTAGACTAAGTACTTGATCTACAAACGACCTTGTAACCTTTTTTCCTACACGAAATCCAAAAATATCTAAAAGGTGCACCATTAATGGTGTTTTCTTGGAATTGTGAAAATATTGACTTTTTACTAAATTTCATCAATCTCTTGGACAATGTCCGCCCTAAGGATAGTGAGACACATTCAGCTCTAGTATTTGGTAAGAATATGTCTGTAAACTAGGCATTAAATTCCCGAGAACTTAGTTTTCGGGATGTTGAGTCGAAGATATTTTTTTAAGAAATAAACTTTTTGTATGTGGAAAAATTAGGAGAGTGGAAGGTGGTCCCAAACATGTAGAACATGGAGGAAAAGTACTGACGCTGTCATTTACAGCTAGTAAAGACGTTAAAAATTTGTGCTAAATATCTACTCTGAGGAAAAGGATTTGTTGATTCAAGTAAGCCTGCATTGAGTGAAAGAAATAATATTTTTCAATACAAGCAAAGGAAAATTGCTTTCTACCGAAGAAATTGTTTTTGATATTATTTCTTTAACAAAAAAAAGCACTAGTAACTAATATCAATAAAACTTGGTATTTGAAATAACATAATTGACATGTTTGAACCAAGGAAATTGGTACCAATAAAATCATTGAAACAACAAATTTAATTATTTTACTTTAAGAAATTGAGTTTTTAAATGAAGAAAAACGTCAACCAAAAAAATAGTCACAATAGTTTTATTATGACGACGAGCCAGGCGTATCTCCTGTGCTCCTAATGCTAAGAGATACAAGCGCTTGCCGTTTAGAGGAGATACATCTGGCTCATCGTTCTTGAAGGTGGGTGCAGTCAAGACATAGATTTCTTTGATTTCATGAAATTATGTTTTGCATCTGATGTCAAACTTATCTATTCTTTGACACAAAAAAATATTTCAAAAAAATATATAATGTCTATCTTCATGTTTACTTATATCAAAGAAATATTGCTTTTATTTACTGAAATAACGCAAAAAAATATATTTCTTTCATTCAAACAATCCTTTTCTTCTGTGCACTATTACTACTACACCGAATTGATCTATAAACCCACAAAGCTTCATTTAAATCGTATATCTCATGCCGGTGTTTTCTTATAAAAGTAATTTACTACTGGGATTAATAATGGACGATCCCGAATCCGAATTTTATTTTTCTGTTAATATTTGGAAGCTTTCCACTCTATTTATGCATACAACTCTCTAATGGTAAGAGATAGAGCAAAAGTTTTGAGACAAAAATTGTTTGCTGTAATGAGTTTTATGAAGCAGTAATAAATTCGGCCAAGAAAAGAAGGTTATAGATATATCGACATTGTTACATATGGCTGCAATTAAAAATGTCCATTCCTAAATTGTCGGAGTATTCCGTTAAAATTTTATAAATATATTTTTGAAGGTCAACTTAAACGATTGTTGATCATACTGCATTGGTCTAGTTTATTTTTCAGTATTTACAAGAGCCAGATGTTCTGCAGGAACACCTGTTACAATCGGCTATTTACGATCCAATGGTACATAAGTTAGTAAAATGCGTATGGTATGTTTCAAGCAATTATGCCTCTCAGACGAGACGAGAACCCCTTTCGAACGTGGGCGGGTTATTGGGCTACATGAAATTGCGCGTAGATTTAATCGTAATCATTCGACTGTGTTATAGTGTTGGAACTTGTATACTGCAAATCAAGGTAAAGCTCGTACAGCAAGTTCAGGCGCACCCAGAACGCTCGTCCAGCGGAAAGATTTTCTTTTGAAGCGCTTGGTTATGCAACACCGGTTTCAGGTCGGTAACATCATTACGGAGAGTTTACAGACCTTATTGCAACTATCTTTTAACACCAGAGCGGAGATGCGCACGAACCTCATTTACTTTGCTTTTGTTCAATTGTCAATGTCTTTCATTTACATGTTTGTAAGTTACTACTTACAAACATCTTTGATACTAATAAAGTTATTTTGCAAACATTTTTTGATTGTGCATTTTTAATTGTGGTCAGTGTCAGTTGAAGTCGAAAGTGGAAATAATTTTTGCAGTGCAAATGGCGGCTGTTTTGTAGTATTGCTGGAAGTAGTTTTCACTTGAGAACAACTTCTTTATGCACAAAGTAGATATACATACATATAATAAAAAACGGACATAAAAATTGTTTTTTAACGAAAAATATTATGGCAATTATCGGATAATTTTTCTGATCTTCACTGTATTCTTGGGATATTGTATTTTACGAACACAATAACGTTATCAAATTACAAACTCTCATTCATAATCAACTTTCAGCGCCAAAATGTCGCTTACTATTTTGGGACCTTCTATATTTGAAAGTTATTAACTGTGCAGAAATTTTAAGGAAAACAAATTTGGAGCAAATTTTGCAGTATTCCTAAGATTGGATTGAAAAATGATCTCTTTTGACAAATTTATTTCGGAAAGATAAAAAATCTAAACATTTTTGACACTCAAGTTTTGTTTATTTTTATTTGAATTTTCACGGTAATTGTAAATTTTAATAAGACCATATTTCATTTCATTTTTCAATTATTGGGCAAATTGAAAAATGAAATAACCCCCAACATAATTATAATTTTATAGAGCGCTCAATGCTCGAGAAAATTTATCTTCTGCCCACGCACTAGATGGACACGCTGTATGTAAAAAAGCATCAGTGATGAACGAGTTATCTTTCGTTTGTTGCCACACCCAAACAAGAAGTGGAAAAAGCGAACAAGTCTGTAATTATATGTATTAAATAGTATATTTAAATGAATATTGAATATTAATTTAAAATAATATTGTTGAGATCCTTTAAGGCGTAAAACCAATATGTCTACTATATTGGAATAACGAGTATATAAAGTCTCATCTCTGTCCAACAACATGCGCCTACAACATTCAACACCACTTACTCACAGAATAGTTAAGACAAAACCATGGCGGTGAATGGATTAAATTTCTTTTTCACAACGCTCGCGTTACTTGTAATTTGTCAAGTGGGTTACGCAGACAAAAACGCAACTAAGGCTCCCGGTGTTTGCCATCTGGAGGTGCCGTAAGTATGAAATTATTACGATAACTTTGTGAATTTATACATATTTGATAAGAATATTGTTATTGTTATTAATATTCTTTCTCGGAAACTTTTCCGTTTAACTTTCTTTCGTATGAAAGAGTGAGATTTTTTTCGATTTCTTTTACCGTAATGGGATTCACGCGACAATCTGCAATAGTTACTGTAATAAAATGTTTAATTTCTTAGAATTCGTGTTTAATGTTGTCTTTATTAAATATTTCGATACCCAGCAATTTCACATATACGTGAAGTACCATGAAGTATGCTAATAAAGTGACCTTCACGTTATTCCATGAATCGGATTGTTAACGCAAACAAGTGGTTAAATTATTAAATGGTGATCTAATGTTACCTTTTCTCCTACAGAACCGTCGATATCATCAGCGAAAACGAACGAAATGCTGCCGATTTGAGAGGAAATGGGGTAAGATTTATTTATTATATATTAGTGGCGCTGTTATTATAAATATTCTAAAATAAATAAATAAACACGACTAAGACTCAGGATGCACAAATTGGAATAACAATAAAATTGTTATTATATCACGTATGTGTAAATAGAATACTACTTTCAAAATCTAGCACCGTCTTCATTTTTAACGTAGGAAATACAGGTACCTATTGCTTTCTAACTACATTTTTATTATTCCAAGTGACGCAACCAATTGTATTAGGCGAATGCTTTACTATTTTGCTTCAGTTTTAAAATATATGAAAGTTCGTTCCGCCTTATTAATTAAAAATTCTAAACAGAAAAGGTTAATTGCTGTAAGTTGTTATAAGTTGTATTATTTACAACAAGTACTTTTCAATTTTGCATAATTGAGACTCGAATTGCTGTTTGACAACGATAATTCTATTAAAACTAATATGGTATTAATGTATAACTTAAAATTATGCTTAGCGAGCTATACAAGTTTGATATTTTAAACGTATCATTTCGCATATTATTACGATTTTGGAAATACGTTCATATTTTTTATATGATGTATCAGTTAGCGCCAAAATTGTATTCTTTATATTTAATTTTTTTTAGTGGAACGTCCTATACATTTTTCAGAATCTGTTACAGAAGATCTAAAATTTCTTTCCAAACACTTTTAAAAACAAAATACACTGCTAAAAGTGAAAAGAATAATTGGTTTATTTGAAATAAATTCTTAATTTTAATAACATTCAGGATTTATTCTACAAAATAAGTAAGAAGAAGATCTTGCAAAACATTGACAAGCTGCTGAAATGTCTCGAGTGCCTGTTCTAACCGGTTAAATTCTTTTGACATTTCAGCCCAGATATGCTTTATGCAATTCATATCCGGCGAATAAGCTAGTCCATACATTCCATCAATGCTATGATGTTCTGTGCGGTTAATACCCTGGCGCGGTGAGGTCGAGTATTATCGTCGATGAAAGTAAAATTTTCATCGGTGGCGACCGCAAATGGTACAATAATTGGTTCTATAACCATGTTACGATATCTTACCAATGGCATGGTTGCATTCATTAGGGCAAACAAATTGGTACGCCTATCAAAATAAATGCCTCTCCAAACGTAACCTGATCTTCTACCGAAATGAGTATCTGATGCCATGAACTTTTTAATAGATCGCCGTTCTCGCGCGTTTTACATCAAAATCTGTATACATGCGAAATCTGAACTCATCAGTGAAAAGACATGATATCCATCTTTATAAGTCTCAATTTCCATGTGAAATAACCCAATGATTTTTCAGGTACTTCCTTTGCGACTATGCACCCTACTCCTTACTGTTTGACCAGAAATTATTGTTCTTGTAGCTTGCTAGATTTTAAACGGTAGCGTTTCCTCCTGCAGTAACGGCTAAAAGACGATTTACAGCAGCAGTTATAGCTCTTTCTCTCCCTCCATCATGGATATATGCGACAGTCCCTATAATGCCATGCTCTACTAACTTTGAGAAACATTCAACCGGTCAGCAATTTCTTATTGAGTTCAATCTTCGTTAAACCCATTGAAGTTGAACGGCTTCTAAACGAATTTTAAAACAACAAAATTTAAGCCACACATGATAATAATCTATGGAAAATCCCCCAAATTGAATGCATGGAGACAAACAAAGAATTATGTTTTATTTAAAAACAGTAGAATTTATTTATCTAGTAAAAAAATATCCAAAAATATTTCAATTTTTGAGCAGTGTACTATAATACCTTTGTTTCGTTAAAAATATACATTAAAACTAATGTGTAAACGGTATCTTTTTGGCAACATTCTAGCAAGTTAATAAGCGTAAATAATAAACAGCGAAAATAGATAGACAAATTTAAGGCCAATTAGAGTTTAGCATAAACCGAATAGATTTATTTAAAGCTTTTTACCAGTAGGAAGATAAGAAGAGCATATTGAAAGTTGTTTACAAAATTTCGAAATTTATTTAAATAGAAATGTTTACGATAAATGGATTCTTAATACAATACGTAAAGTGGACGTTCCCGAAATATTAGCAAACGTTTTACAAAACGCAAGGGATCACATTGCAATTTGAATGAAAAAAGTGTATGCCTAACTGAAATTTTATTGATTTTTAAACATCTATCAGAAAACAAACGTGTATAGCACTTCGTCGCAGCACTCTTCATTTTAGCGAGAGACTTATCTGCATAGCTTTCTATTTAATTTAATAAATAACAACATATTTTAGATGCAGGGAAATGTTTATAAAAAAGAGATTTAGAGGAATTTCTCTATCAGATTTTGGGAAAATATATGGATGAACATAGATTATATAAATAAAGATAACGAACTCTAATGCAAACCGCCGTCACTGAGAAATATAGTATCATATTCACTCGCTGATGCTTTCTGCCTGCATTTGAAGAAATAACATTATTATGATCGAGTTTTCATTATCACGACTTTAAGAATAAATTGCTGTAAAATAGACAAATTACATTAAAATATTACTGAATAGGATTATTTTACAACTATTTAGTTACATTCAAAACGTATATGATGAATATTACAGCGACTGAAATTAAAGTCGTGAACTTATAGTATATACTTTCAACTTGTCTAGTATTTTTAAGGGGATTTTTTAAGCAGTAGGAAATATCTCTTAATTAACATAGGTATGGTAAACATTCTCAAAAATACATAAGTAATACGAAAGTAAATACATAATGTTTAAGGTTTTCTTCAGAAAAATCATCAATATACATAAGTAAAAACGAATAACGATTGATTCTAATCTCGCAGACCCTTTATTGGAAACCGGTTTCGACTAAAAACGCTCATCCTTCAAATAAAGGGTTTGTGAGACTGGGACAATCCCTTATTAATTTTTTCTTAACTATGAACCACCCACACAGAATCGCTATGGATTTTATACGATGATGTATACAAGGTTCATCAAATATAACCTGAAAAGGACAAGAATGCAAATATGAAAATTTTTTTATATATAAATCGAAAAACCCAGCAGATATTTTTTATATCAGAAATTCTGAACGTACTAAAACACGCAGGTATTAAATCAAATTTCATAAAATTCATCCTAAAGACATTAACAATGTGAAAATATGGCTACGTATAAAAACTTACTATGCTTCCTTTGTATTATACACACTCGCTAAAATACAAACTACAATAGTACGCGCTTTATAAAAAAAAATTATAAGACAAATTTTTATAAACAAATAGATCTTTTTTAAAATAAAGCTATCAACTATTAGCTTGACAAGTGTTACCAATTGTTATCAAATAACAACCTTTAAAAGAAGAAATAGCTAATGTCTCTTGTGACTGAATACTCTACTACATGTTTAAAAGTTGACAAACTTTCTATTTATTTTCATATAGTCGACAACTTATGTACTCGAGCTTTGCGCTCGCAACTCTCCCAAGGGTGTATGATTGACTGAAGTTTACTTTCCTCCTCAAAATAATTTTGTCAATGTGAGACAAACATGAAATGATTATTGTTATTGCTATTTCGCTTACTATGAATTCAGCCATGAATAATTTAACCTAGTAACTGCAAAGATTTGTTACATGAAGCACCTCAATAGGTATGGTACTTCTTGTCTCCTACAATGTTTCACTAACTGTAGAAAATTGTCCGCGTTATGGATGCTATAACTATTTGTAGTAGGAGTTGCTACAATTGTAGAAGTAATTCTGACATGTTTTTGTGGTCGGTGCTTGTTTGTGTACCAATGCAATTACTTTAAGTAAGAAAATTGGAAGCTTAGAGTCAACTCATCCTAGGTATAATAATTCACTATAAAGATTCTCACTAAGTGTATGTAGTACCTAAATACTAATAGTATTGTCATCAACGCCACCCACACATCTCGTCTAGTGACTTCAGTTTGTCCACCTGTTCGAACTAAAGATCCGTTTAGTGGTTGAGAGCTCGGCTTCTAAAACGAAATTCCTTTTTCTGACCTATCTTTGGAGCATGATTGGCAGAATGTAAGTCCAGCCAACGATGGTAGAGGGGAAAATAGACATTAACTTCTTTTGTATGTTATTTTCTCATTTATCAATATTTCTGAATTAATGTAAAGTCTTTCTACAACAAGTTTGAGTGTAAGTTTAGGAATATTTAAGTTAAGTTTCATCAATTAATAATTGTTCGGTTAGTTATCATCCAAATTCACAGTAAAGCTTCACGTTGTAAGGTTTTATGTTACGTAAAATGTCATCTAAAAGCATAGAATCTCAGTAGTCCTTGCATTATGTTACATCAAAATTCATAGTTTCAGTACATGTTTCGACATCAAGGTATTCTAATAGTACATTAATTAAAGGAACTGTAGAAATGAAACAATAATTTCCAACGCGATTAAACCATGGCACGAAATGGCACTAATTTTACAATTGCTCTCACTCTCTAATTGAAAGGTTTTAAGTTGAAGAATTCAAATTGGAATTCAAAGTGTGAGTCATAATAATTAGTTAGAAGTAACAGATTTTTTAAAGAAAACACATAAACATAGCGTTTGTGTAGTGGAACTTCGCTATATACGGTTAGTTCTCATCTAAAAATACATTTATATATTCAAATCAATTCTTCAAAAGAGTGTTTTAGAGACACCTTCGAATTTCACAACCCGAAAATTTCATCGAAGTTACTCACAATCTTTGATGTGATTTTTACAACGCAGAATCGTAAAAAGAGATTGCGAAGAAACAACTCCCAAAAATCAAAAAACCAAATCTAGACTTACGAACTTAATAACACCGTTCTCATATATGCTCTAAACTGGTCAATTGAATTTTATTGGCAGTTACTCTGTCCGAATATGGACCATAGACATTGTCACAAAAGTTAAAATGTGAGAAGACCAAGGAGTCAGACAGCAACCGCCTAGTTCTGATAGTTTCTGATCTAGTTTTGAGTGTTAAACAATCTTTGTGAGAATACAATTACCTAAGGTTGGAATAAGAATTTTACGACAAAGAGGTATGTGCTTTCTAACGCGCAAACCAGTATCGTGAGAAAACCAAGTCGCCAATCTTAACACACAAGCTGTACCTAACCAAGGAAATATTATTCTTTCTTCCAAACAACATCATCGTAGTCTTCCCAACACTAACATTCAGGGAATGCTTTTGCGAGAAGTAGACTAGATTATTTAAACTCTCATTTAGTATGTCATTAACTAATGTAAGGTTATCAAGGTTAAATGAATAACAACGTCAATGTAAAGACGGTAGAAACAATGTTTTAAGGCAGTATATAGGTAACTGGTATAAATTGTGAAAAGAATTGACATGAGAATAGATCCGCATTCTACCGACGAAATAGAAGAAGGTACAACGCATACCCGTTGTACTCAAATAGTCGATGATCAGAGAAACACAATTACCAGTAAAGCCAATGAAAGGCGGAATGAAGCAAGTAATTTGTGATTGACTGCGTCGAAAGTACGCGAGAAATCTAACAGAATCAAGCAGGTGATCTTACTAGCATCACAAGCATGAAAGATGTCACACCAGCCATGGCAGTGGCACAACTAAATCTTTGGCGAAATCCAGATTGATGGAGTAGAAGTACATTATTGCGACCAAGAAAATTTCTGATTTAAGCACCTATTGAAAACGCGTTCAAGAAAGGATAATATGTGAGAACAGTTTTAAATGGTGTATATTGATCTCATCAGAATCCGCCGCACTACTAGATGTATTAGTTAGCATATTTAGACAGTCTTCTGTAACCATCCTGAAGATGACTTAATAAGTTTTCAATAGTCGTGAGTCAAGATAACTAAACAGAAAATAAAAAATTCACCAAGAAAAAAAA
>LR737391.1:4818436-4838427 GCA_902655005.2 Marronus borbonicus | reverse complement strand
TACATACATAAAGGTATTTTCTTGTTACAGTGAATCATGCTTCATATGAAACCGATTTTCTAAGAAATATAAAAAAATCAAATATTTCAATGGTTCTATATAGAACATTTTTGCGTTAGCAACTGGAGAATCAGATAAATGTATATTTAAAAATAAAGCATAATTAGCCAAACAACATGTTCTAAGCTTAAAACTGATAACCCAATTTAAATACATGATGTCATTTAAGATATTCCATTCTGTAGTCTAAGCTATTAGATTGTATTACAGAGATTGTAATGTTCACTTTAAATGTATGTACAAATAATTTATTTTCTAATAAACTAATTAAATATTTAATTTATAAACGTTATTTTCATAGTAAATTTCCACCACATATTGAAGATATTATAGCAGAATAAAAAGAGAATCTATATATTTTCAGTCTCGCCCAGGATATAGTAAAATCTCCATCTGCTGTTCTGGGTACAAAGTGGCACCTCATACCAGCTTCTATTGCATCCCAGATTGTCCCAAGGGTTGCGAGAATGGAAACTGTACAGCGCCTAATGTTTGCTCCTGTAATAAAGGTTTCATCAAAGGACCGGACGATACCTGCGTGTCGATTTGTCCCAAAGCATGCTTAAACGGAATTTGCACCAATAAAGGTGAATGTTCGTGTAACGAAGGCTATGCCCTAGAACCCAATCGACAATACTGCGTTCATAATTGCTCCAAAAATTGTGGACCAGGTGGCAAATGCATTGAGCCCAACCGATGTGTATGTGAATCAGGGTAAGGTACTGACATTTAGTAAAATGAATGAAAAAGTAAATTGTAAACATTTTTTGTAGATATAGGAATACCACAGCAGATGGCACCTGCGAATTCTATTGCGAGAATGGTTGCGGGGATGGTAAATGTATCGGTCCAAATAAATGTTCCTGCAATCAATATTATGAACTTGTCAACGATACTTGCGTCGCAAGTTGTCCGAAAGGATGTGTAAGTGGAAAATGTTCAGCGCCAAACAAATGTACCTGCGATTCTGGCTGGACTTTGGATAAAACCGGAACAGTATGTGAAGCGCATTGCTCTAAACCATGTCTGAATGGTAAATGTATCGCACCGGAAAAATGCGAGTGCAACAAGGGCTACGTGTTGGATCCTAAAGAATCGAGTGGACATCGATGTCTGCCGTATTGCGATCAAGGTTGTCCGAATGGTGTTTGTTCTGCTCCTAACTTCTGTATTTGTAATCAAGGTTACATTAAACAAGCCAAGGGAAGCAACGTTTGCATAAAGCGAGTGCGTAGGGCAAACTTTCATCTTGAATTGATACCAAATCAAATGTTTTAAATGTTTTGTTTTTTTGCGCTTTTAATCATGTAACTTACTTAAAATAAAATTACAATATACATATATGAATAAATGATCTAAATAGTAAACTTTCAACATATTTATTTACATCGATAATTTTTTGGGCATCAGCGAATAACTCAAACCTACAGGCCGTCCCAACTTTCTGAAATTGTAGATTTATGTAAATATTAACATTTTTTAATAACGCTGTAGACGTTACAAAGTATCTTTTAAAAATATTCGTGCAGTTACAGAGTCATTGATAAGTATTGAATAAGGCACCTTCTCTGTTATTTTATTGTGTTATTGAATTCTTCTACTAAAATGGAATCAACATAATATAGACTTAATGTGTTGGTTGTAACAGTTGTAGCAGATGTCGAGATATTTATAATTTTGTATTCAGTGGCTTAAATGCAAGAATTTCTTTGAAATATTTCGAGATATTTTTAGAATACATTTTAGCAGAAATCTTTACGAGGCTGAATTGTGTCCTTAGCTCTATTTAGACAGGGTATTAGAACGCCTTCCATGTTTACAGGTGTTCCCTATTGAACGCTAACTTTTGCTAACTTCACACACCGGAAACGTAATAACAGGATATATGTTTTCTATGTCTACCACGTAGAAAATTAATATTTCTTACAGTGTCATGCAATAATGCAAAATTATGTCTAATAGTCCAACGAAAACAGACATCTTCAGACAAAGACGAATATTATATTTGGATATTGGTTCTAGTGTTAGTATTGTTTGGTTACAATGACAATAGTAAACAAAACACTAACGTTACTGGTCTTAAACTGTAGATACAAAATTTAAAGCCCAAGGGCTGCAGGCATTCGCGTATGTAACAATTAGTGACCCGAGAATAGTGGAAAAATGTCCTACAAACGATTGCAGAAACATACCGAAGTGAAAAAATGAAATTTCGACATCAGATGGATAAATAAGAAGATAGTTATTAAAGATATTTTCTTAGTAAAACATATGTTCAGTGCTTGCTTATCTTACACTTGAGTATGTAATGTGAATTTATTGCTTCAATTACAATTCATTTTATGTATACGTTTGTTTTTAATACATTAATATCAATATTATATTTTTATAGTTCATATTGCACTGCTCAAACTACAGGTAACTTTATAAACATTTATAAAACATTCATTTTTTTCATTTCCTACAAGAAATTCGAAGTGCAAGTGAATAGCGCATTTTAAAAACCATATAAATCCAGTTTCCTACATTATTATTGTTCCTAACTGTTATGTTCTTGTCTAATTGTTATATGTACATTCCGCGGCCCTCTTGTGTGTTTTAGTAAGTCACCAAGATAGGCCCCTTGGTGTGAAGGGTGTCCTTGTTTGCATCCTTTTCCTTTGTTTTTACTTACCAGTTGTTCATTGTTATTTTTTACTATGGATTCATTTTGTGGTATCTGTAGGAAAGATATTATTCCTGATAAGGAAATTGCCTGCGATTTATGCAGAAATTACTTACATACCACATGCGCTGGTCTCACGAGAATTGAAGTTCAATGTCTCAAGAGTAAAGATAGAAAATTGTCTTATTATTGCTCGGACTGCTCAGACTTCAAGTTGCAACTAAAAAATCTTCACTCGCTTAAATCCTTGGTTGAAGAACTTAAAACTGAGGTTGATGTGTTAAAAAGTGGGGTGTTACCTAAGCAGTGTGCTGATGAGATCGAGATGGAGACGGTAGTTCAAGAAGTCATGGATCGGGAAAATAGGAAGAATAACATCATTCTTTTTAATATCCCTGAGGAAGTTGATGGTGATAGGGATAACCAGGTGGCGGCGGATACGAATGCTGTGCGGAGTATATTGAGTGTTCTGGGTGTACCACTAGATGATCCTAAACCTATTAGATTAGGAAAATTCGATCCCTCCAAATCAGACAGAAAACGACCGATTAAATTATCACTCGCTGATAATACTCAAGTTAGTAAAGCCATGCGCAATTATAAAAAATTGAAGTCTTCTAATGAATTTAGAATGGTGGGTCTGTCTAAGGATAAGACTCCCTATCAGGTAAATTTCTATCGTGGGGTGAGACAAGAATTTCTCAGACGTAAGGACGCTGGTGAGAAGAATATTATTATTAGATATGTAAATGATGTCCCGAAAATTATACAGTTGAGGAAATCTTTAAATTGATTACGTCCAACAGTAGTGATGTTATGCGTATCCGCTATCAAAACGTGCGTGGTTTACGCTCTAAAATTAATAGCATTTATTCTACTCAGTGTAATATTGACGCGGATATTGTGCTGTTTACAGAAACTTGGCTTGGTGGGGATATTAGCAGCAGTGAACTCTTTGACTCTTCATATGAGGTGCATAGAAGTGATAGAAGATTTGGTTTGGTTGGCCGGTCTGTTGGTGGCGGTGTTCTCTCAGCCTTTACTGACACAATAGATGTAACTGCGGTTGATGTTTCCGCCCTTTCAAGATTGGCCCCTTTAATTGACTTAGTGCTATGCAGGTGTCAGATTGCTCATCTCTCGGTGTACATCGCTAACCTTTACATACCGCCGGATGTTGGTCTTGGCTACTACGAAACATTTCTCGATGCCCTAGGAATTATGCTATTGGGCAAGTTATGTATTATAATTGGTGATTTTAACGCTCCTAACTTTAGTTTGGATATCTCTGGCGATGGAAAAACTGCCGCGATTACTTATTTTGTGGAAGCATTAGACCTGCGACAAGTAAATTTAGTACTAAATTCCAATGGTATAATGCTTGATCTTGTTTTTACGAACCTGCCTGTATTGCTGCAAACTATTCGTGACGTAGTCCCGTTTGTTTCTGAAGATTTACATCATCCTGCTCTAGAAATAATGATGCATTATGATACTGTGCAGAGACCTATCAATTTTCCATCTAACAATAATTTACGCTACAATTTTCGTCGTGTGGATATGGCGAAGCTGAATTCGGAAATAGCAGCTATTGAGTGGAATTTCTTATCCTGTTATAGTGATGTGGATCTAGCGGTACATGCGTTTTATAGCACTTTATATAAAGTCTTCGATCGGTGTGTGCCTAGGGTCAGGTCGGGTGGACGTAAATATCCTGTGTGGTTTGATAACAGCATCAGGCAATTACTTGGAATAAAAGAATTATATTTTAAGAGATGGAAATCAACCAAATCTGAGTACTATCTCAATGAATTTAAAAGATTGCGTAGGGTTCTTAAAACCAAAATTGAAGGTGCATACATTATTTATCAGGAACGCATTCAATCGGAAATTGTCAGCAATCCTAAGACTTTTTGGGCATTTGTAAATAGTAGGAGATCGACATCTAGAATTCCGGGTCACATGTACTACAATCAGGAGGAGTTGTTGCAGCCTGCGCATGTGGTTGAGGCATTTGCCCTCCATTTCTCTGGAGTTTTTCACACTACAACAACCACTAGTTTGGTTGCACCTTCCTTCTATCCGTCTTTCAACATTCAATCGGTTACGGAAAGTGATGTATTGTGCAGTGCTGTAAGGATCAAAGCTGACTTAACGTCTGGTGACGATGGTATACCGGGAGTCGTCGTAAGGAACTGTGCTTCACTACTTGCTCGTCCACTTACAGTGCTGTTTAACTTATGTATTAAGTCGTCAACGTTTCCCAATTTATGGAAGATCACCAAAGTAATCCCTGTTTTCAAGAGAAAAGGGGACTGTAAAAACATATGTGACTATAGACCGATAAGTATATTATCAAATTTTGCTAAAGTATTTGAACAAATATTATATAATGTGATTTATGTTAATGTAAGACCATACTTGTCGGTTCACCAGCATGGATTTATGTCAGGTCGTTCAACTACAACGAATCTTCTCAACATTACTCAGTATATTTCTTCAGCACTGGACCAACGCAAACAAGTTGACGTCATTTATACTGATTTCACTAAAGCTTTTGATACCATAGATCATAATCTTCTTCTAGCAAAGCTAGATGCCATTGGATTTTCTCCGGCGCTCCTCAGAATCATATCTTCCTATCTCACTAATAGAGTGGGTTACGTGTTTTACAACGGATTTACATCGGCTACATTCAATATATCCTCTGGTGTGCCACAAGGTTCTAATCTTGGGCCACTGCTTTTTAATATATTTGTAAATGATCTGCTTAGCAGACTGCATTGTGAACTTTTGGCGTATGCAGATGACTTGAAAATTTATAACGTAATTACCAATACTGTTGATTGTATTAACTTACAAACCAACATTAATATTATTGATGTGTGGTGTACTCTAAACAAGTTATCTTTAAACATAAACAAATGTTCAGTTGTTTCCTACACTAAATCCACTAATCCCGCTTTGTTTCAATATACGGTTGGATCACAAATAATCTCCAGAAGGGATGGAGTGAATGATCTGGGTGTGCGTTTTGATTCTCGTCTAAACTTTTCTGACCATGTTTCTGAAATGTGTTTATCAGCTTCTCGATCGCTTGGGTTTGTTATAAGATCTTGTCGTAACTTTAATAATCTCCTAGCAATTAAAACTCTTTATTTCTCTTTGGTTCAGAGCAAACTGGAATATGCCTCTTTGGTTTGGTATCCTCATTACACGTATCAACAACTCAAGATTGAGAAGGTTCAAAAAAGATTTCTAAAATATTTAACATTTAGAGTATCTGGCACTTATCCTGAGCGAGGTTCTGACTATTTAACTCTCTTGTCGCAACATGATTTTATGTCACTTTCGGAAAGACGTAAGAGATATAGTGCTATGTTTTTGCTAAAGCTACTTAATAGTAGAATCGATACACCATGCCTACTCTCGCAATTTAATTTCAATGTACCTTTACGTAACACTCGCTCATGTACTTTGTTAAGTGTTCCTAGAGCCCGGACCAACATGTTACTTGGATCGCCTGTGTATCACATGACGAGAAATTTTAACGATTGCTGCAATGATTTTTTAAACGCCTAGCTAATCACCGTTTCTGGTATTAATGTAATCCTTGAGCTATGTTTATATTTTAGTTTATTCTATCTGGACTAGTTGTTTAACCTAATTAGCACCTTATCTTGTTTTCTTTTTTTTGTTTTGTTGTATTTATTTTGTCCTGTAAATGGTATTAACTGTTGGACAGTAAAGACTATTATTATTATTATTATTATTATTATTATTATATGTTACAAAATATTTTTCTCCGTGTGATAGTATCCTACTGATAGATTTGTTCACAAATGCTGATTAAGAAATAGCGTGCCGGATGTATTATGAAGGATGCTAAGTACATCGATTTAGAATTTATTAAAAGCAGTCTATATCGGTTTTCGAGTTCCAAATGATAGCAGGAAATAGAAAATCTCTTATAGGCATTGGCAGCGTAATGCTTTTTTTACGGTACAAATGGTTCTCTTGCAGTAAAGTTTATCAGGTAGAACAGTTTTAAACTTCCTTCCAAAAGGTGGAGCACCCGACAACTACGGTTCGGGGTCTTATAAGTACATCCGAAAAATAAGGCTACTTAAAATACCTTATGTTAGAAGCTAATGTATTCAACATTACTCCATGACTACATAATTAGAAGTTACAGCAGAAGCTGCATTATACATAGCTAGCTTAACCGGAAGCCGTTATCCGGCATGAATATAATTTTTAAATGCTCCATTTTATCCAGACCCTATACGCTACGGGCGCTAGTTTATTCGAAATATCTCTTACTTTTAACAGTTGCAGCATGCTTGATGCACTCTGTGATCTTTGCGTTAATTAGTTAGTCACTGTTCGCTAACGGGTTTGTTTAGACGGACATCAAAATGAGGAACCACAAAACAAGATAGGTTAAACACGATAAAACGCTTAGACCGTGGTGAACTTTTAAAACTTGTCGCTAGAGATTTTTGATTGGGCATTACAACAAAAGGCGATTTCCTTAGGTAGCTTACCAACTCCCGAACATCTAGATATCTTTACGGCTAGCGATGGCTGATTAGCGAGGTGCAGAAAGCGCTATGGGATCGGACGCAACTGTGAGCAGATGTAAACACTATTGGGGACACATCGTTTTAAAAAGTTAATGGCCGAAAAAGTTCTTCCATGGATCAAAATTATTAATTGCGATGAAACGCGTTTTAGTTTTAAAACGATTCCGGCAAAAACATTAGCGTAGACTGAATCTGCCGCGGCTGGGTACAAAAAATCTAAAGAACTTACAGATACATTTGGTGTTGGAAAATCTGCCAAACCAAGGGCATTTAAACACATACAAACATAAAACAAGTGAAAGTGTTTCTGTGGAATTTGTGATGAGCGTTGAAAAATGTTTGAGAAAGTGTGGACCAAGAAGGCATTGGTGTTGATTTATAACGCGCCATTGCAAGTTTTTTCCTCCTAATACTTCACTAATTTAGCCCAGGGACCAGGGTGTTTTGGAAAACTTCAAACGAGAATGTAAATGAGAGAGATTATGATAATAATAATTCACGCCTTGGTATCCCCAACATCTTTCGCCAATTACAGGGGATATCGGCCAGCCATGAGATATTATTACGCCTGCGCCCGTAGAGCGTCTTAAAATGTTCACTTTCAACATTCGCCGAGTAAGGAAAACTACGGAACACCTTACTCTGAGAGTTGCGATTCCTGGGTTCGAATACTTCGAGTACTCGGTTCGGTACTTCGAGACTGCTGGCTCAGCGCGCTAGGTAGTGAAATTACCCATTACGGTTTGGTTAACAGTCCAAAATTAATAAGTCTTAGGGACGTGGTGTACTGGGGAGCAGATTCTCGAAATAAAGTAAAAAAATCGACGATCGAAAAGTCTTGATCAAAAATAATTGGTCAGAAAGACATTTCAGACGAACAAAATGTGAACGATGATCATGACGCCATATCTGAAGTGTACCAGGGGTAATCCAATTATGAAGATGTTATTAAAAAAGGGTTCCCCGAATGGTTGGATTGTGGCGAAAAAGAGCAAACTGACAGACTCGAATATAATAAAATTAGCCACAGTGGACACCATGGAAAATGACGACAGTGATGGAGCCTGAACCATACAAAATGTCACACGCTGAAGGCAGGCACGTTTTGGAAGAAGTTTTGGAATATGTAAGAGAACAACTGAACGCAATACGTGCTGAAGTACTGCTACTCCGAAGATGTATCCAAGGACAGAAGTATAAAACAGCACTTCAACAACAATAAATATGCCCCATTCGAATGTTCTTATTTTTACTTTCAGTTATTCGAAAGACGCTCGGTCCACATTACACTGGATAATCGAGCTTCTATTGTAGGTAGAATTGTTTAGATAAGTATAATCTTGTATTCCTGAAGTATACAACATTAAAAATAGATTAGTTGAAAAATACAAAGCGTTTCTCCAAAATGTTTATCCTTGTTTCATACAAATCAATTAAGCAAGTTCTTAATCAAGTAAACAAACAAGTAGTATATATATAATAATTCCCCGAAGAAACATTCTTACAGGGCAAATGGTATCAGCGTAGGTTACAGATAAATGCATCACAAGAGAATCTTACGGGGATTTAAAGGTCGAGACATCTAAAAATGTTTATGAAATGATAGCGCCATCATATGAGATAAATTTGTTTAAATACGACTAGTGTTAACATTGGAACTGAACACTTCGTACGAAAACCAGTTCTAGCTTATCGCCATAATGGATACTTTCGTTAAAGTATTAATACTTTTAAGTGTAACTGTTACAATCGTTGAGGTAGTGTCTGGTCATAGTAATAATACCCGTGCTTTTTCAAATATTGGAGCCAATAAAAATATTAGTACGGTTGGGATCTGTGAAGTAGAAGTACCGTAAGTAACATACTGAGAATTAGCAATTAATACGAATTTATGTGGATTAAAGTAATAGTATAAAAAACTTCTACATGCAATTCCTAGTATATACATACATTCATATCTAGGATTCTCTCGATTTTATTTTCAGTGTTGTTAGTATCCTTCCACCAGAACAGAGACATACTGCTAGTTTCATAAGAGGCAATGGCGTAAGTAAATTTAAATTTAGAAATGCATATATATCCGATATGTATTTGATATCTGAGGAAACTCTAACAGATCCATCAGAGTCACCCATCTGAAGTGGAAGCACCTGTAAAATCTATACTTTACGCTGAAATGAAACTATTTTTTTTTTCAATAAACAATGGCCCAAAAGGTCTACCTCCACACAAAATTTCAGAAGTTCACCTAAATTTTCAAGGTACACTATAATTCTTTTTTCGAGTCGAAAATAGCAACATTTTATTAGAACGTTTTTTTATTAAAAATTTGATAGTTCTATTGAATTCAGGAGGTCCTAAAATTTCATTCAAATATGTTTATTAGTAAAGGAGTTAAGAGGGAATCATTTTTCAAACTGTACCCTGCATTATTTTATGACCAAGGTGAATCACAATTTCCCAAAAAAAAACAATAAAAACTTAAATAAAGTTATTAAGTACTACAAAATTGCAAACTGCGATTAAAAAAAATGTAGATATAATGACCATAGAAGCGACGGTTCTCTTTTTCTAATCGTCATTTTATTAATTGTTAATGTTTAACATCTGTCGTTTCATCTGCGCTTATTCAAAGATAATTTTCTCCTACTTTTGGTCTGATTTTATTTATTGTTTGGACCTCGTAATTTATTTAGCAGTATATTGACAACAAGAAAAGTTCCGCAAAAATTATCTATAAAATCTTCAACTTTGGTATTGCGTATGTCGCGCTTTATTAGTATATTTGCCGCTAAAACCTAGTTTTAGAGAACAGATTTGTTAAGTGAGCAGATCGCCTGATCTGAGGATACTGGATGTTTTTTCTAAAAAAAAGAAGTTCAAGGCCTGTGCAGTTGAGTACAATCTTGTACAAGAATATAACAAGTTCCTGCGAAAGTGGCACTACAAGAATTATGAAATGCCTGAAATACACATCCGGAAGCTATGTGATAAATGTATTAAAATGATCGGAGGATTAAAGAAGCTGCAACACTTTTAAAAGTTCTATTTATTACAATTCAGCATAATTATTTTAGTAAACTGTGCTTTAATTTTAACTACTTTAGCTACTTTATATTTATTAGTTTGTAGACCAGAAAATAGAAAATTGTTGTTTTGTGATATTTCATAATATGCTTAGTTAATTTTTGGTTGTTTTTTGAATAAGTTTTGATCTAACTTGGTCAATACATGTTGTATGAAGCAGATTTATGAAATAATGCTCCTTACAGTTTGAAAAATGATTCTCTCAAAACGTTTCTATTAATAAACGTACTTGAATGAAATTTTGGCTAAAACCATTTTAAGACCTTCTAAATTCAGTGATGTAGTAGTAAGATTGTTGATAATTAATTTCAATTAAAAATTCACTAATAGAATTTTATTTTTGATCCCGAAAGAAATCAATATTCCTTGAAAATTTATATGAACCTTTGAAATTTTGTGTCGACCTTTTGATCCATGTCTTCAAAAAAATTGATTTCATTTTAGTGTAAGATGTAGGTTCTACAAAGGTGCCATTAACCAAAAAAATAGTCATCCTAAAACAGCTTCCTCATGATATTGATGGAATCATTCAACACAAGGAGAGAAAAAATACGCTACCCATGGACATGTTTCTGCCGTCATTTCCTGTGAAGCAGCCCGAGAGTTACTCGAGGGATGGCTTTGGGAACAGTACCCGTTTATGTCCCTGTTTTTTAACCGGTAGGTATGTATGTGTTTCTTGGCGCTAGAGACACCAAGAAATGTCTGGCTTGTCGTTTCGAAATATGGCGGCATTAACTGTGAGGCAACATCAACACAACGTAGAGATAAAATACTCTCGAAACTACGCTGATGACGCTAGGCAGAAACATGTCCGTGGGTAGTGCATTTTTTCCTCTCCTTGCGTTTGTCATCAATGATTCCATCGATATCATGAGGAAGCTTTTTTAGCATTATTATTGTTTCGGTTATTGTATCTAGGCGATGTTAAGGGTGCCTCTATTCCAAATGAGTCACAGTACTGTGAAATTTCAGTTCTATTGTACTCAAAAATATCAAATGCAAGACCTTCACGCTTGAACATCCACTGCACACATTTGAAATTTGCCGCTACTACTTGAGCCTTTCAAGAGTTTAATTTTTAAGAAGAAAACTGTATATGTTCAGTTACGTGAATATGCATGCAACTATACTTCTAGACAAATCCGGGCTTCAGCAAAATAAGAATTTGTTGTGCTGGATATAGCACAGCTCCTAACGCACCGTTCCATTGCATTCCAAGCTGTCCAAACGGTTGTGGTCTTGGTAACTGTACATCGCCTAATGTTTGTTCCTGTAACAAAGGCGCTGCTCTCGGCCCCGATGGAAAATGTATCATAGCATGTCCAAGAGGTTGTCTAAACGGCCAATGCTATGGTGAGTTCTGCAATTGCAACCCTGGCTTCACATTGGCACCAAATGGAAAATATTGCCTTTCTGGATGCACTAAAAACTGTGGCCCCGGTGGACAGTGCGTTGGTAATAATCAGTGCAAATGCCAACCTGGGTAAGTATAATGACGATTGCATTTCGTAACTTATATGAATATGTACCTTTTATAGATACCAAATAAATAAACAAGGTGTTTGCGAAGTAATTTGTGCTAGCGGTTACAGAGTAGTGGGTAACGTTTGCGAACCGCAATGTGTTGGAGGATGCTTGAACGGCGAATGCATAGCTCCGAATAGATGCTCATGTAATGTTGGATATAATCTAGAACGAAATGGTACTTG
Organism: Marronus borbonicus; assembly: GCA_902655005.2. Taxonomy (NCBI): domain Eukaryota; kingdom Metazoa; phylum Arthropoda; class Insecta; order Coleoptera; family Scarabaeidae; genus Marronus; species Marronus borbonicus. The sequence continues at coordinate 4,826,317 of LR737391.1, read as the reverse complement.
CACGCCAAAGTGCTCCTCTCCGTGCTATAACGGCTTTTGTAGTGCTCCCAACGTATGCACTTGCAAACAAGGTTACATAAAAGATACTACTAGCCCTAAAAATAGCAGATGTATTGCGTATTGTGCCCAAGGTTGCCCTAATGGAATCTGCTCAGCGCCGAATTTTTGCATTTGCAAACAAGGATATGTGAAGCAGGCTAAAGGAAGTAATGTTTGTATTTAAAAATAAGAATTACGTTCTCTGTAATGCGCTGATGCATTATAGTCATATAAAACTATGCTAAGGAAAATAATTATAGAAGCAAAATAAAGGATACGCTCTCTTATCTAGATTAATATTGCGTATATGTCTACCTAATGTATGGAAATATTTGAGCAATTTAATAGTTAATAAATATCCATATGCGCGTTTGTAGTTAGTTTGAAAATCTTCGGATATCTGACATCTAAAATGGTCGCAATAGCCCAGGAAACAAATAACTTACGTTACATAGAAATTATCCTGCGATTAAACAAACTTTTGCAAGTATTGTGCTGCAGATATGTCTTCACTAATCTTTTGTATATGTAAGAAATAAAATTATTAATATAATCAGTATCACAGTAAAGCATTGGATGAGATAAGAGTAATGAAAATCTTTTTGCACATGATAAGGTAACCTAAGAAGATATGGTTGCTTGGGGACAATGCGATGATAAATTTATAAAAAAAATAGTTCGAAATCCATATCAGGCAAACATATATTTAGTTTGTTTTTCATTTATTATATTTTCATTTATAAAAATTACATCACGCCGAACATTTCTATTTGATCTCTTTGAACAAGTAGAAGTTGCTGGTTCCAATATCAACACAATGCCTAATATTGCAGTAATTTTGGTGATTGTTTGAATTTTGATCTGCAACCTTTCAGTGATAATTTTACACCATTTAGCTATACGTTTTACTCATGGTTAATTTCCGGTTTTAAGTGGAATTTCTAATTTCATAGATACATTGTTGTAATAACTATGATCCAGTTCCTAATAGCAATTATTTCAATTTCCTACTGTATAAAAACTTAAAGTATATCCCCTACTTTGCGTCAACTCCATATATTAGAGAGAATATCGACAAACAGCGTCGCGCAGGCTGGAGGCGTCGTTAATGGCAAAAGAAATAGCTCTTTGTGCTTTCTTCGACATAGAGGGTGTCTTTGATAACACCTCTTTCGAGAGCAACGAGAGAGCGACCTCTTTAAAAGGTTTTCACCCGTTGTCTACAAAATGGATTAAAGCTATGCTCCAAAGTCGACGAATAAGAGACACGCTGACGACCTGGTAATCATGATCCGCGGAAAATATGAGAATATTATATTATAACTTATGTAAAGAGCTCTGGACGATACATATAAATCATAGCCTGCGCATAAACCCGGAAAAGATTACAATCGTTCCTTTCACAAGGAGAAGGAAAGTCCCCTTGAATAGGTCCTCTATTGAAGCAATGAAGTTAAATTCTTCACGGATTCACGTTCGCCAAAAAACTAACATGGAACTCTCACATGCCTAACCTACAGAAAAAAGCCATTGCGGCATCATTGGTATGCCGCAGACTACTTGGTAAGAACTGGGGTCTTAAGCCTCAAATGATCTTCTGGTTATACACGGCAATAATTAGACCCATGGTCACCTGCGCCTCCTTGGTTTGGTGGCCAAAAACAACTCAGAAGACTGTGCAATAATAGCTTCAACAAGTTGAGAGGCTTGCTTGTCTTAACATCACAGGTGTGATGCGTAAGTGTCTTACAGCAGCGCTGGAAGTCCTGTTGAGATTAATGCCGCTTCACATCCACTTTCAGAAACGGACTATACTGAGTGCCCTCACGCTTTGTAGAATGAAGGGGCTGCAGCCTGGAGATCTTAAAGGGCATCTCAGGATCCTTGAAGATCTCAACATAAATTATGACTCGCGTCAGGTAATCATTGAAAGCCGTACTGAGTGGGCATGCGAGCAGTCTCAAAGCAGAAAGTTCACTCTTATTTTCTAGTGGTGTCGAGGTCATATTGAAGTAGTTAAAAAAACATTAAGCTAATAATACAAAGAAAGTTTATTAAACAAAAAAAAGTAAATTAGAAATAATTTCTGATTTCCAGGTTTACGAACTAAAAATTTAGAAAATGTCACCTCAAAGCCTTTTGGATTGTCCACAAATCCAACATAAAAAATTAAAGAAATCACTAGGGAAAATCAGCAAAAAATTTTATATGCATTTTAAAAAGTACAACTTTCAGTCAGTAAAATTTATGATCGACTCGTCTCGATAATCAGATATTTTTGCGGAAAGAATAAATAGTGCTAATGAGTTTTTTTATAGCTTGTGGACAATGATTCTATTCTATCTTGGCTTGTGATTTTTTTTCATTTCTATTACAACCACAAACATGAACGCAATAAAAACTGTATCTTTTCTCCGGTTTTAGTTCTTTTCTCAAAATTCGTTCTCGAATGTCATAAAATATTATTTAGAGAATTTTAAAAAGAAAGATGTTATTTTATTTTCACTCACGAATGATATTTTCCATTGTTCGCAATATTTCGCTCACGCTCGACAAAAACTAATAGTATCAATAATAATGAATCGCGAGTGATATTTTCTGTACCTTGTTTTAAAAACAACTTGACTGAATCATAGGCGACCGGAAGAACATTTCAGAATTGAAGGGGTTAAAGCACCATTTAATTAATTTAATTTTGAGTTAAAACCCTTGTCAAGAAGTGGTACATTAACAATAAGCGGAACCATGTGTTATACTGTCACAATTTAAAGGCAATAACGAAAGGCGATGATCTTGCAACAAAAGGAGCCTTAATCATTTTAATGAACCAAAAATGGTAACGTTTAAAGGAAATTAAAGTAGAAAGCTTCACGAGATGTTACTTCATTTACATTTTCTTGATAAATAATTTGCTTCACGAAAAGCATTTCAAAAATCCTTGACAGTAGCTGTCAGAACTTATATTACAGAACTATCAGAACTTAGCTTATGTAAACATAGGATAGTATCAGGAAGGAACATCTGATAATAATGTTGTCCTTAGGGATATTCCCTATACATTTATACGCCGGTTCTGCCTAGTATCTCTAAACTTGTATAAGAGAGTCCTCTAAATTTGAATGAAGGTGTCGATAAAAGGATAAATGGAAAGGACGCAAGATCTTTGCAAAAGTCGTAGCTTGTGGGGTGGAGAAGTCAACCGAGTGTTATGTTAAAATTACTGTGAACAATCTACACAGAAACTGCATTAAGATGAAGTAACCGTGCTCGTAGATCGCCACAGCGATTTGTAAATTTTTATTTATAAATATATAAAGAAATACACAACAAATATTTTCCACTACTATACTGTTTTGTTTCGACTCTACTTATTATTTGTAAAAAAAGACGTAAGTAACAAACCTGTCGGATTTTTACAAAATGAGCTATAGTTTACCATAATTAATTTAATAAAGAGTACAGCAAATTTAAATCCAAGCAAAACGTACATGCCTTCCGGCAGTCAAAAAGGTATGTTTTTTGGAGAAAGGGATTTGATAAGTGATTATGAATCTAGGCTAGTAAAAAACGTATGCGTATGCATTTAGTAAAATAGAGGTCAAGATGTAAATATGCATGCACATACAAATTGCTTAAATTGGAAGACATACTTAAATTGCCATAGTGCTATTCAGAATTCATTAGACTTGCGTGCGGTCAACTAGAGCAATATGCAAACTACAGCAAAATCGCTATTAATCCTCTGCGTTCTTTATACCGTTTATGTAAACGATTTTAGCTATGCGAGAAACGACGCGGTTAATCCACCTGGCGTTTGTGAAATAGAAATTCCGTAAGTAATTTGTCCTGCAATAAAATGGAAATACTCCGCAAGTAATAGACTTTAGCGTTTCAATTAACAAATTTCTTTGCAGTACTGTTAGCATTTTGTCTCAAGAATCGAAGCATATAGCTACCTCGATAAAAGGAAACGGGGTAAGTAATTCGATAATCTCGATAATCTTACATTTTCCTGTTGTATTTACAATTCGGATTGAAGTTCTGATTTTGATTTGATTTTAAATTTTCAGTCTACTCCTAATTTAACTAAAATTAAAATATGCTGTGCTGGTTACACGACAACACCACGTGCTCCCCTTACTTGTGTACCGCACTGTCCAGAAGGTTGCGGACTTGGTAACTGCACTGGCCCCAACCTATGTTCCTGTAATAAAGGCACAGTTATGGGACCGGATGGTAAATGCGTTGCTACGTGTCCGAAAAGTTGCCTAAATGGCCAATGTTACAATAACTACTGCAACTGTAACAGGGGTTTCATTTTACAAACAAATGGGCAATACTGCATCCCAGGTTGCACTAAAAATTGTGGCGAAGGTGGTATGTGCGCTGGATATGATCAGTGCAAATGTGATAAAGGGTAAGGACGATATTTTGGCTTTATGAAAGTTATCCATATTCGTTTTGGTTCTAGCTACCATTTAGATAAGCAAGGCATATGTAAGGTGTTTTGTGAAAAAGGCTATCATCAAGTTGGAAGTATTTGCGAACCGGTGTGCCCAAAAGGGTGCCTAAATGGTATTTGTATCGCACCTAATGTTTGTTATTGCAACTCAGGTTGGGTATTAAGTAATAATGATTCCGTATGTAAGCCAAGTTGCTCGATGTCCTGTTTAAATGGCGAATGCATTGCTCCAAACGTCTGTTCATGTAAGGCAGGTTACATCAAAGACCCAAATGATTCTAAAGGCGGCAGGTGCATACCCTACTGCCCGCAAGGTTGTCCGAACGGCGTCTGTTCCGCTCCTAACTTCTGTATCTGCAATGTTGGATACGTAAAGCAAGCAAAAGGGAGTAATGTTTGCGTGAAAACATAAAAAATGTTGTAGTCTATGTTTTAATTTGAGCACAAATACATTTGCTTATTACAGTAACGCATTTTTATATTGGATATTATACATTAGCAATTTCCTTTTCCATACCAAACTACAAAACGTAAATATTACTTAAATATCTTTTAACCATTATGAGACAAATGTGCTATTATAATCGATTCTGTTGACGAAACAAGCGATAGTAATCTCTCTTAAACGCCAAAAGTGGAAATCATGATTTTTCCAAAAGTATAAATAAGTACAACATTTATAGACATCTTCAAATTAATCTCACATTTCGTTAAGCAGAGCAATGGTAAAGTTTGAATAAACTTCAAACATATTCTTATACAAAATACAGCACAAGATAAGGTACCCTATTAAACTGCTATAATATTAATTTAAAACTAAAATTATATTGATTGTAACATAACAAATAATAATTAAAATTCAACATAGCTTTCCTTAAACAAAAGTTGTAGAATTACATTAGTGGAGAATACAATATATAAAGTTTGATATTTGTTACTTTTCTTACTAAGAATAGCTGTTGACTAACGTCAAGTCATCAATGATGGCTTGTTAAGTTGCCTAACTGTCTAACATAAAAGGTTAAGTTAACGTTGATTATTTATAGCGAAAAAATGTTAAACATTATAATAGACATACTTATAACAGATAATCTGCAAAATTAAAGAAATGAAAGCTTATAAACACTATTATTTGGTTAAAGGAGCAAAGAAAATTTTCAACCATAGACTATTTTAAAATGTGCGTAATTTAATTCGTATCTTCTTTAGTTATGTGTGTTGATTTTACATTAAACTACTATAAGCAATCTGTATATTTCTAAAGAATGAGTAGTAATATACACAGTAACATTTTCTAATGTAAACTTTGCCGTGATACAATCACGTTTGTTTCATCTATTAACATTGTGATTTATATTTTCATAAAAGGCGTGCAAATAGGATGAAAAGCAGATGCTGTAAAAGTTAACTTTTTATATCTAACAAAAAAAGACAAATCGATGAGAACAATGTGAAAGATGAAAAGGATACTGAAACTAATCTAATTATATGGGGTAATTTATAATGTGGGAACATATGATTCAAAGACATGAATTGTCAGAAGAAAGAGTTTATGCTTTAGAGCGAGAACTAGAATAAGAGTAATACAAGAAACGGAAAAGAAAATTGAATCTGTTAGAAAACTAATAAACATTGACCTAGAGGAGAAAATGAGCTCACTTCGTGAAAAAATTGGGCAAATTATTGATAGTAATCGCCATTTCGAAGAAGGATAAATTGTTGGGAAGACAGAAAAACAAAAATAAGAAAAATTTTGAAAAATGTCGACAATGGGCCTGTTTCTCTAGACAAAAATGAAGGAACTAAATTGTCATTTCAAAATTTAGTATAAAAGACCTTTAGCTTAAAAAGCTTTTGGCGAGAAGGCTTATTGTGACGTTGTAATAGGTTTATCCAAAGAACTCGTTGCTAAGTAACGTAATTATTGTTATTTAATTTTGTCTTATTTTTACCTGTTTTGTTAAGTTTTACTATTTCTCTATTTTAATTGTCAGATTTCAGTAGACAACGCGCCTATTATTAAGGTTTCTTATGCTGTTGTATTTAGAACGACCTCCACAATAACCATGCAAGATTTTAGCCAATTTTCAATAAATGTGGCAATTATCACTTTTGTTGCAGTTGTATTAAAAATCTATCTTGCCAACTATTTAGGGGCCAAGGGTTCATCAAATTCAGTACCGGATGTTAAAATTGCCTCAATATTATCTTACGCAGTTCTTGCATAGACCGTCGTAAAAGCAGCGGCATAAAAAAATTAAATGTGTATATTGTTACATTTAAACCAATATACCACAATATTTTATTATGCTGCACCGATGGAAATGACTTGTGGCGTGGCACAAGGTTCGGTGCTTGCCTCCGCCTATTTTTTCGATATAGGCTAAGAATTCAAATCTCTTCATGTGTAGGTACATGTGCAGTATCTCAACTTATCTCAACGATACTAGTTATAAAATCCGCACCATTCATTGACCAACTAGTAAAAATTATGTAAAAATTGTACAAGTGTAATCTCTGGCTGAACGGCAGCAAGACCCGGCCTTCTGCATTTTATATTGTCGGCACAATAATATGATGCTACTCTATGCGTTCGTTATAAATGGGTCACAACATCGGAGATAAACTGAAACTGAAAAATTGCTGAGACTATATGATTATCGACCATGACCTAAAGTTTAGAGCATACTGCGCATCGTTAAAGAAAAACTCTCTTCCGCGACTTCTGCCGTACGCAGTCTAGGGATATGATTCATCCCTTAGATCCTTGTATTTCGCGTACATCGATTTACGACTGTGGTATGACATTATCTTCGTTCGTCAACAGCAGTCAAGAACCCATTAGTACGAATCATGCCGCCCAATATTTAAACAATTACATACTTATACCTACGTTGTGGTCGTTACATCTTTACGACGTGTTATTATATATTATTATAAATTCATAACATGATTCATAACATCAGAAATGATCGTCGTTAGGCTAACCACAAAAAGTGCCAAGTTGTTGGATTGGATTTCTTGTGACAACGGGTAAACAAGTGGAGATAGAAAACCATACTTTTTTGACAACAGACATTTTTTGAAAAACGTATTCAATTTTAATCAATGTTTATCTAAAACTGTTAAAAGTAATTCAAAAACTATTCTAAGAATAATTAAGAAAATTAATTCGATAATCTAAGGAAAATGACTAGAAGGGATCTGTAGGGGAACCTAAAAGGAAGAACACAAGATTTTAAAGAAGAACTCCAAAACAAACACTTACTGTGGCTAAATTAAAATTATTTTGTAAAAAGCGTTAAAAATAGAGGACAGGGACTTGTGATTACAATTTCATTGGATTTTTTATTTATTCATGTTTTATCCTATTTATATAC
>LR737391.1:4802122-4816396 GCA_902655005.2 Marronus borbonicus | reverse complement strand
TAGATCCTAATAATAAGTATCACTGCAATCCTCGGTGCTCTTCATCCTGTATTAATGGTACATGCGCAACGCCTGAAACATGTATTTGCAATAGTGGATTTATCCTAGACTCCAGCAATAAATACAAGTGCAATCCTAAATGTTCCACGCCGTGCACCAATGGGAGATGTTCAGCTCCTGAAGCATGCACCTGCAACAGCGGATATGTTTTGGATTTTAGTGATAAATACCAGTGCATCCCGAAATGTTCAAGATTTTGTTTTAACGGGAAATGTACAGCACCTGAAACTTGTTCTTGTAACGATGGATACATATTAGATCCCGATGATAATTCTCACTGTAATCCTAAGTGTTTACAACCTTGCATCAATGGCGTATGTACCGCACCCGAAAAATGTACTTGCAACATAGGATTTGTATTGAACTCAGATAAATATCGATGTAAACCTATGTGTTCTATGCCTTGTATAAACGGTAAATGTACAGCACCTGAAACATGTACTTGTAATAGTGGATACATGCTAGATCTCAGAAATAGATATCGGTGTGAGCCAAGATGCTCAGAATATTGTGTTAATGGCAATTGTACAGCACCTGAAAGATGTTCCTGCAATAATGGATTTATTTTAGATTCCAATAACAACTATCATTGTAACCCTAAGTGTTCTTCATCTTGTATTAATGGTGTATGTACAGCACCTCAAATTTGCACCTGTAACAACGGTTTTATGTTGGACTCTGCAAATAAGTATCGTTGCAAGGCTATGTGCTCCATTCCTTGTGTGAATGGTAATTGTACAGCACCTGAAACATGTTCCTGTAATAGCGGTTTTCAACCAGACTTGAACAATAAACATATGTGCGTTCCAAAGTGCTCTAGACCTTGCAAGAATAGTAGATGTTCAGCACCTGAAACATGTTCCTGCCTAAATGGTTTTACATTGGACAAAAACGACAATTTTCAGTGTAATCCGACGTGCTCAGCGCCATGCGTTAATAGTATATGTACAGCGCCAGAAACTTGCACTTGCCATCCTGGTTATGAATACAGTCGAGAAAATAGAAGTGTGTGTGTTCCAGTTTGTGAAACGACTTGCGTAAAGGGCTATTGCAGTGCACCTAATGTTTGCAGTTGTCCAACAGGTTTTGATTTGTCATCTACAAATGGATCCGAGTGTGTACCGCAGTGTACTTCGCTTTGTTTAAATGGACATTGCGTGGCGCCGGATGTTTGCGAATGCTCAAAAGGTTTCGTTTACAATAAAGAGACTGAGACATGTGATCTAAATTGTGGAGTCCTCTGCCATCACGGCGAATGCAGAAATGCCACATGTATCTGTGAGGATGGTTTCGAGGGAATACTCTGTTCTGAGGAAACAGCTTTACTGTCCAAAATTTTACTGTTCAAATGGTACACCTTTCATGGTTTAAAAATCGTAAGATTTTATTAATACATTTTCTTTATTTCTAGGACTGTACCGATCAGTGCTTCTGTGCTGTTGATTATCGTTATAGTAACAATTGTTTTAATCGCATTTTATGTAAGGAAGGCGCCCGCTAAAAGATGAAGAAGTGTCGTAAGGTAAAACCGATATACTCTCTTCAACCGTAACCGCTTACTTGTTATATAGATGTAAATGTATATTGATATGCGCACATCGATCACATAATAAGAATTAAGTATTAAATATGGTAATTTATTAAATTGTTAAGGTAAACTTGGAATGTAACAAATTACCGTCACATTCCCTCATTTTTTTTTCAAAATTCAGCAACTGTTATGGGTAACACAAATTATTTATTTATAAGTTTTTTAATTTAGTAATAGGAATAATGTTTAAGAAAGCAAAGGAATTGTGTACTATATGATAAAATGCATATACTATGAATTTATCGCAGATATAAAACCATACTTATTGTTTATTTATTAAACACGAATATTTTCAATAAATTAAGGAAAAATACATTTTGCATTGCATTCAAAAAGGGCATTTGGAAAGTATAATCAATTTCGTAGTGATATTAAAATACTTGGAATTGATGTCCTGATTAAATAACTGGAATCAGCTTTGACGTACTACAACGATTAAAAATGCTGTACCTTGTGACAGAGCTTCCGCTGATAATACTTTTTATACAATTTATTAATGTACCAAAAGATAATCGTGTTAAATGTTACTACTTTACCATAATGAATGAATAATATTTTTGTATTTGCTCTTAAATCTTGCCCTTAATTCTTGAAATCTTTTGATGGAGATACAAACATTAAATGCTAATTAAGCCGTAAAATTATATGAATAGTCAATTTAAGGTTTAATGGAATGAATAGTATGCACATTTTCTGCAAACGCTTAGGCTCTGTCCTAGTGCTTTTTTATCAAAGCTGTTGCAAGTATTAAGAAAAAGTATTTCCAGTAAGCATTTTTTATTTTTTAATTTTTATTTTAGTAATAAGTAAGAGATATTTTTAAAAAGGACTGGAAGTAATATGTATTTTACGTAAAATTAAAAATTTAAGTACCCTGTGTCAAATAATGATTGTTTTAAATACTTTAAGTATTTTAACTACTCAAGAATAACGCAATGTACCTGAAGCACTTTTAAACTATTTAAAATATTTTGATGTTTCCTATACATTTTTAAGTCGTTTTAAATTAGAGTAAACTGTAAATTAATAATTGTCTAATAAAACATTTTGTTTTAGTTTTATTTAAAATTTAAAAAGTTTATTTAATTTTTTTATGTTCGACTTAGACGACCCAAAAAATAAAATATTAATGGATTATTGAGTAACATATTTTCATTAAAGAGAAATGACATTTCAATTATTAGTTACCTGCTCTTATGTTTTTTTCTGCATCTGATCATTAACAAAAAAATTACATTGATAATTTCAATGATAAAGCATTACAAACTAAATTACTGAGACTATTTAGAACATCATTTAAAAATCTATGGACTTTCATTGGAATTAAGTATGTTTTTAGAATAAACCAGTTTATATTTAAAAAGTGAAACGCAATATAATATGTAACTACAAGTACTAAAAATCTGAGAAAAATATAAAATGGGAAAACCATGAACTAACGGCAGTTTGCGGTTTTTAAACAATATATATTTCTCAACACTTCTGTCGCCAAAGCATATCGTTTGGGGGCGTTTATAATTTGAGTGAAAGAGAATAAGTGGTTTGGAGGAGCTGACGAGGACAACATTTAATTATAATTAGTAAAAATTTCCTTCACTGTAAGACAATCATGTAACATTGATACGGTAGATTTATCATCATTTAGATACCTTATTATTTCGAATTCATAATGGTTTTCTTTTGAAGAAGCCGATGCCATTAATAAGTTTGAGGTACATTCAGGTTCTTTTTCTTAAATCAAAAAATTGATTTCGATTTTGCAGCTACGTCAGCTTGATCTAATAATTTAACTGAACAGCTGCCTCTAGTATCCAAGATTTAATCTGATGAAAAATTGATGAATTGATCTTTCATAGTAGCAAGCAAAATTTAATGGCCTTATAAGCCACTGAACCAGCGCATTTTAAATTTAGGAATGGTTACTCCAGCTAATACTGCCATTTTCTATCTCAAGTGTAAGTAAGAACTTGAAGCACCTTCGTAAATCATCTAAAGTATACTAGTGTGATTTAATCAATTGCTTGACTTTTTAGAGAGGTTAATTTTGTCTAATTTTGTACACAACGGTGCAGTGGTTGGGAGAACAAAATTTCATCTGCACGTCGATATTTTACAAGATTAGACAAGCTTTCCTGGTTGAACTTGCTGGAACATGAAAAAAATACAAACGATTACTTTATTTTGCTCTATTTAAATTGTATAGGAGTGGAAATTATGAATCGACTCAGTATAACGATGAAATAAAGGTAGGTGTACGGGAAGTACAAAAAATACTAAAACATAAGATCACCTTGTTTACTAATTGTCTAACTATAAGTATCCGGTATATTTTAACCAAAATACTGGGAGCAGAAAATACAAGTACCCATTATTTCCCCTTACGTAAAATACTCGAAGTAAAAAAGTATAGTATATTTTACTTGAAGTACATTTCTACTGAAAATACTTTAACTCTGCTTCCTATTTATATAACAAATTTTTTCGATTTATTTCTCAGACCCACTGTTCTCACAATTTGTACGTTCAGCGGAAGTGATTCAATTCAACAAATCTTGGACGAACTCTTTTAATTATCATTTACAATTTACAGTTTCATTTCTGGATACTAAATCTATCCATTAGAACCAATAACGGTATTATCTTAGATTAATATCAAAAACCAACTTCTTCAGATAGGTAATTGAACTATTTCTCGAGCCAGTTAAAAATCTGAAGCTCAAAATTGTCGTTGCTATGAAAAATATAGTAACACGCATCAGTGATAATCAGAGCTGGTCAAACCGTACGGGCTAACTTACGAATACTAATGAAATGCATCTTCCATAGACATCCCATGCAATAGGCTTTATCATTCTGGTGTATAACAAAAATCTACGGATAATTTGAAAGACAAGCAGAACTATATAAAACAGGGAAACTACGTAAGTGTACAAATAGAATTCGATATTGGAACGCTGGGAAACCTTCCACTATCTACGTGAATGAATTTGTGCTTCCTATTTCCTACCGATAAGTACGAACGGAGGGTTATGTTAGTAATGACGTCTTTCCGTGGAGTTTGACCTGCTTTGGTGATAATAGATCTTTTAATAAGAATGTAAAGATACTCTCTGAAGTATTTGCTAATAATGGATATCTCAAAAACTTACTTTACTAATTTTAATCGTTAGTTAAAAAGAGTTTTATGTCTATTTCGCCTTTTATAGCCTCTTCCTACAAAAGTTATGAAATAAATAAATAAATAAATATTCAATTATGAATAACTGAGTTTAATTTTTCATGAACCTGGAAAAGATTTATTTTCTAATAGACAGGGCAAATACTTTTCTGCTGTTTACATGAAATCGGACATTAGTATTGGTTATCTGAGTTGTCTGTAGTAAACTTGTACGAAAAAAAATTGAAAAATTAAAGTACACTTACCCGCACAATTATCCGCCCACCTTTCAAAATCAATCTAAATATCTAACATTTTCTTTTTTTTGTAGCCGTCTTTATTAAACGTGGAAATAAATAAAATCTACTTAATTAAACACATATGAAAAAAAATTTTTAGGCAGGTACATTGAACTAATAATAGGATTTCACTGGATATACTTAAGGATTAGTAGCTAAAGTTGTTTCAATAATGTGCGTTGCCTACTTTTACTTTTATAACGTCATTTAAGAGCCTTGGAAGTCCATTAATAGGATTTTGAATCTCATTTTGATCGAACTCTCACCCTCATTTTTAATTTATCCCAAATATATTATGTATATGGGATTGAGATCTGGGCTTTTTGCAGGCCATTCCATTCTCTCTATCCCAACGTTATTGAGACATTCAGTAACGCACCTCCCCTACGTACGGTCGAGCATTATCATGCATGAGAATAAAAGCATCCCCAATACAGGGTGCAAATTGTATCACCTGCTCTAGTATGATATCTTCCAAGTTTCTGCCACCCGTTAAACTGCATCTATCAACAATAACTAACTCTGTATGTGCATCGTAAATGTCTCCTCAAACTATGACAGACCCTCCATTGAAACTCACTGTTTGCATAATATTGCACACTGCAAATCGCTCTCCGGAACGTCGATATACTCGTTCTCTTCCATCTGGTACCCTTAAACAGACTCTTAACTCATCTGTGAAGAGATCTTGCTTCCATTGTTCAATGTTCCAAAGAGAATGATTTTGACCAAACGGAAGGCGAGAGACTCGGTGCCGTGGGAACAACTGTTGTAGCTTTCAATTGTTGTTCACCAAGTCTTCTTCTAATCGTACGCTCACTAACATCAACTAATCTTACTTCATGAAGGCGCTTACGCACTTCAAGTGCAATGATTAAACGATTTCGAAGCACAGTGCTGACAATAAATCTGTCGTCGCGACCAGCCGTACAGCGTTTACGGCCTTGCCCAGTTCTTCCCGTGTAGGAACCACGGAACTTACGCAATCGTTTTACAGCATCCTTCACAGTAGAGCGTGGTATTGGTAAAATTCTAGCCACATAACGTAGACAATTGACGTGTTTCAGAGTTTAAAAATATCATTCTTAATTACAAAATTAGGAATATCGTACGTTACTTTATCAAAACACTGTATATTATTCTTAGTTTAATATTGCTTCATTCTGGTTTCATATAACACAAGTAAAGCAGATAACACAATATCCTTAACTAATTGCAAGCTTGGAAAGCACTACAAAGAAAACATTTAAAGGACAATTCGACAGAGGTTTCTATAAACTTGAAACAGTTTATCAGGTTTAACATCTGAAATTTAAGTTTATCTCAAATTCTTTCATATAGAGCACGAAACAGGAAACAAATAGCGATTATAACAAGCATTATCGGATTCTGTTATTGATTTTCATGGAAATGCAAGCATATCGGCACCTTTATTCCTGTTATGATTAAAAGAAATAACCCATCGTCAGATATTCCCATCGTCCCGATGCCCGATAAAACACGCTGTGTCCACTTCACATGAGAGCTTCCGCTGATAATATATTTTATAAAATGAGTCCAGAGCATTATCAATTATTTTTATATAGATCAACAAGTTGTAGAAATGTCACCTAAACTGTTATATTTAGTTCTTGTGCTAATCTGCAAAATTGTGCTTTCGGATCAAAGTGCCAATTGCAATTTTATGTAAGTACATACTTTCCATAAACAATTTGCTTTCTTAAAGGCGCATTGTATGATATTAGTAAAAGTTACCGATATATAGGGAAACTTAGAAATTCTTTCTCTATGCTATTGGTAGTGAACACTTAATCAAAGATTATTTAGATAAAACAGTACAGTCAGGGAGTTGCCTTCAAACAATATGAATTTTCCATCATATTTTTCAGTTTTACTGTATATTTTAGAGAGTAAATTTTATTAATGAACTGGTACTCCAAACCGTGCCTCTTTTACCGAAATCCTCTGGATTTTCTACCAAATGGATATGTTCCATTAAAAGTTGGTATCCGACACCTGGGAGTTTATAGAAACGCTTTGAATGGCTTAAAATGTTAATAACGTAGTTACACAAATAAAAGGCAGCGGATTATTTATGTTTTTATAGAAAAAAATTCAAAGACCAGAGATTTACAATAGATACTTTGAAATAAGAAAACTTCACGAACATGAAACCGTGAAAAAAAGAAATTTTAGTACAAATCGTTTTACTTTCTAATTCCTGAAAAAAATTGTCCATCCTAAAGGTGCTCTCTACAAAATATGTCGATATATCGAAGGTTTTAACTGCTTGAGGTGATAAAGTGGCTTTTGTTTGGCATTTAGGGAAAAAGTCGTTAGGCGATAAATTGGGTGAATACGGGTAGTGGGAATGATAATGTTTTTTTTCGTTTAAATATTCGTGCTGTGTAAGAGTTGGTATTGTCATGATGAAGGATGATGCGACGTTGTCGATTATGTTTTCTGATTTCATCAGAATGCATCATGTCGGCCTACTCCACATCAAACAAGTTTAATTAATTAATCCGGGGCAGCGTTGCGAGGATGCGTCGATCCTCATCTTCAATCGAAGACCGAATGATGTGAGAAACAAACTCTAATTCTAATATACCCGTTCTATCCCTACCCTTCATAAAACAAGTACCTTCTTTTGGCATCTACACACCCTAAAACTAAGATATGCGAAAATACGGAAAAATAGAGGAAAGGGTTTCTAGTCATTGCAGCACGAAACATAAAACATTTGTAACTTTACCCTAATAAATGCCTTACCCAAATAAATCAAACAGAACTAAGAATGACAACGATTTGTTGTCTCTGCTGTTACTTTTATATAAATAGTTTCGTAAGCGTCTAATTTCAGGTTTCGCTTATGTGTTGTGTTACACTTGCCGATTCAATTCTACCGAAACGATAAGGTCTAAATGTTCCCTCCTTGACCCTGGTCCCTATTGAACAATACGGGCTTTGTTACAGTCACTGCAGGCAATTTTATAAATTCCCGACCTTTCCTTCATGCCCAGTATATCTTTCGGATTACCAACAAGATTTTTAAGATTATTTAGCGAACTGAAACATACGTTCATATCTTAATCCCTAAAAACTTCAGTAACACTTATCGATATACACACAGTTTCACAAATTTCTTACCGCTAGTTTGGGGCTCTATTAACCATACAATCGACATCTATAGAAGAGTAACCATTGTAATACCTACATTTTTATGAATTTAAGTTCTTTATTGTACCTATTTATACTTAAAGGGAATTTTACTATTCTATTAATTAAGAAATTAATCGCGGCCATTTTGTGTTGTTCACAATGGTTTGCATCGGTCAAGATGCATCTATTAGTGTTTGTTTCCCTTCTATAGATCTCTATTTCCAGTTTTTTTTACTGTTTTCAATTACTAAACGATCTAAGAACGGAAGTTCATTGTTCACTTCTTCTTCTACTGTGAATTTAATAGTTTCAAATTTTGAATTAAGTGCCGCGAGGAAATCCGGAATGGTACTTTTCCAAGTATCAAACACCGAGGAAATATCACCTATATATCTAAGCCAAATTCTAGAAAAATATGCAGCGTCCTTTCTCATACACGTTTCAAATTTACTCATAAATGATTTGGCTATGAAAGGGGACAGAGGGTTGTTAATTGCCATACGCTCTAATTGCTTATAGCACTTACCCTCTACTTGAAAACAATGTTGGTTCATGCAAAGCGAAGTTAGTCTCTTGTACTCTGCAATTTTGGTATCATGGATTTTGTTGAGTTTTGGGAACTCAGCCAAATACTCTATGGTTTCTGGCTTCGGCACGCTGGGGAAGAGTGAACAAATATCAAACTATACCAACATTTTCCTTTACATCATTTACAAAATCTAGTGATTTTGCTACTTCTAGACTATCTACTTTGATGAGTAAATTTTTGTATTCGTTAACTAACCATTTGAACAATTTGTACGTAAGTGAGACTATGAATGCCACTGTTATCTCATAGACTTACCCGATTTGTGGATTTTTGGTAGCCAGTACCTAGCTTTAGTGTATAGTTTTAGTTTACTGTACCCTATTTACCATTTAGTTGAGCATTTTCAGAATTAGGCCTAAAGTATTTTTTACACCTGCAGTCCAAACTAACCTATTGTTTCTTACGTCAAAAAAGGAAGAGGAAATAGGCGTTTAATTGCTGAAACTGTTGGCAAGTAATGACAGAAAATGATTAAATAATTGTCTGTATTTTTGTCTACATAGCAAATAAGGTTCGACCGAAATGTGTTTCCAGATCTTTCGTATATGAAAAGTAATTCGTCAACATCGGTATTAATCATTCGTGCAATTAACTTTGTTATTTTACGTGAAACTATTTGATGTAATTATTTGAAATGCCAAACTCGCCAACGACCTGCCCTATAATGACAGCGAGGACTGTGGCGTAGTATGGTAAACAACACATAAGTACCAGCAACCTTCGCACCACACAAGTTTAATTTATTATGACCGAATAATGTGTGCCACACATCATTCCGTTGATGAGGACCATTCGTGTCCTCGAAACGGTCGTCCCGAACTAATTATTATATTACTATATAATAAATTAAACTTTTGTGGTGCGGAGGTTGCCGATACTTACGACCTGCTCTAAATGAAAAATGTGTTCTTTTGGCTTGTACCGTCCATCTGCTAAGGTCTATGTCATGGTCAATACTTTCGCTGTTCATTGCATTTTAAAATTTCGTAATACCGTTTTCTGTAACGTATCTATCGTATCTTCATTCAACATTGACTTCCCCACCCTAAAAGCAGCACAGTCGATCTCATTATCCACACTGCGATATTTTTCGTCTTCGTGTTGTATGGAACTAATGTCCTGCGTAAAGTCCCTCTTATGCATTCTGCTATTTACACTAATTTAGTGTACAGTAATTGTTGGTAATATGTCACTAGATAAATATGTACTATTAAATGCTCATTGTTATGTTCTGTGTATGTGCGAGTATTGCTGTTACATAGTCTACGACTTGTGTTTACCTTTGTAGTTTGTCCTGTAATGGAATAATATCTGTTGAGCAAATATAATTTATATAAATTATTATTTAGAAACACATACCATATAGGCGAGAGTATTTAACTAAAGATACTCCAATCACATAATTTGTCGAAATATTTGTATATACTACGATTGGGACCAGATAATCCTGGCAACACGATTCGTGAGGGCCGTAAGGATTGACTAACAGCTTAATTAGCAAGAGAATTAATTAAATTAATAGTGATGTTAGACTATTACCTAACCATCATGTACAGACACGCGTTTCGCTGTGTAACAGTTCGTCAAGGCACATTTGTGGAAGGTGGTAGTAAATCGACTCATTATCGCACCGCTACGATTGCGACCAGCGATCCCTAGTCATTATCTTTAATTAGATACTCTCATGCATATATGTTTTTACGTCACCTGTATTTATAATTTAATTAGTTGATTGACCACCGTCTTCACAAACGTAGGCAGCGAAATGCACGTCCCTACATGGTGGTTGGGTGGTAGTCATAGCTTCATTATTAATTTCGCTATTATTGTAATAATGCAGTTTTCGGTTTACTTTCTTTCTCAATTGCTTTTTGTCAGTTCGTATTAAAATCGCTGCTAATAGTACCATCTAGTTTATATTTCAGTCAATTGTCTATCCCTGACGCGTAAGGTTAAAACATTTTTACTAATCAATTTAATGTGTTTTAAAGCTTTTTAGACTTTTCTTCATTATGTTTGACGAATAAACGATCAAATTTCCATCCAAAGTACAACCAATTCAGATTTTTCACTTGATTGTAACCATTTCCTTCATACTCTTAGTTTATACTCCTGATTCTGAAATTCTAAATAAAGAGCGGAATATTGAAAAATTTAATAAAGGAGACTACATATTGCTCCATAAGCATTGTTTGCTTGACTGATGTTGTACAGACGCCGTACTTCCGCTAAAAAATTCCATCGCCAATCTTACCCCAAAAACACTGATATAGATTATAGCGGTTTAGAGGATGACTTTCCAAAAAGGGGCTGAAACACGAAGGTCATCTACATTTTTTTTAAGTTTTAATGAAGATAACACCTTTTAATCCGTGGGATGTTGTATCAGGAAATCCTTGGCCAACGAATTACAAATCGTCTGCCCTCCAGAAAGCAGCATTGAAATTGTATGCCTTTTCTATTTTTACACTTTTTATAGTTATTAGAACTATTAGACTGATTTCAAATTTAAAATATTGCAACTTTTAACAACAGTGTTATCTAGACGGTAGAAGTAAACTTTCTTGCCTTTTTATTGTTTGCTGTATTACTCTTTTTAATATCTTTCGACGAGTTTATTTGCTGCCATCAGCTCTCTAACCATATACATTTATCTATAAAAAATTATCCGTCAGAGGTGTGAATGTTGTAGGCATTGATTTAAAAAAAATTTTAACTACGTGAAAATCTTGGCAAACTTTCTGTTATATACTTGAAAAAAAAAACCTAAATTGACATGTTAATCAGTGTTTCATTTAACGTACAAATTATTTTATATTATCTCTCTCAACTCATGTTTCACAGTTTCCAACGAACAGTTTCGTTTCTGAAGTTCTCCAAGATTCAGCAGTGGAGGGGTGCAGTTCTCATGTTCGCAGTTTTCATCACGTTCAGATCATGGTTCAACAAATTAGCCAAGTCTTTCAACTTTTCCCTTCATGTTGCGTATATACTTGAATCGTTAAATAATACCAAAAGTTACCTCACAGAAGCGATAATTATAAAATAATTAATTGGCACTGCAAAGATAACTCGCATAATACATCGTATACCACATAGCATAGGTATAATTTGTGCAATTGTGTGAGCTAAATAAGGAGAAACTTGTAAGATATGGTCTGCCTACTTTTGAGTATTTAGAAAACTAATACTTACTCTATTTCCCATAAAAAATCCGAATAATTGGAAACATATCTTTGTTTTCTAAAAGATAAAGAATAGGAAAGTATTTTTTTAAGTAACACTAACCATCTATGCAGTAGTCATGGCTGTACGGTTTCTAATTTTACAAACAGTCATCCATTATGTAAGCCGTTGTAAAATTACGAAATACCCATCACAAACAGTGTACGCAACTTGCTTTACTATTTACCGTATTATAATGCAATTTACTTATCACTCGGTTGAGAATGCGAAATTTGCTTTTGCCATTTCACCAGGCCTCTCAGAATTTCTGATAATGCCACGTTTTACTACTGAAAGACACCACATCACGGTTAACTATTCCAATTTTTAATTTTTTACTATTTCCTTTTACCATTTTCAATTTTGTTTACAGAAGTGCTTAAAAAACGGCTATCAATTACCCCTTTTGGTTCTGATGTCAAAAACGTTATTTTTCAAAAAATCGATCAAGGAACATTACAAAACAAATTTGTTTTTTTGCCAATCCATAGTTCACGCTTAAACGTAATACTCTATGTATACGTTAATAACGTACTGGAAGAGACGTGGCAAAACTTTGCATTTACCCCTTCCTTCTAGGTGTTTTCGTTCTGTAGTTACACTAAGAAAATTAAAAATCTCTCAACTTTCTAAGCGATGTTTCTCTGCTTCAAAGCGAATTTCCGCAGATAGAAAACATTACCCCGAGAGTCGACAAAACACGAATCTGTCTAATCTCTGCTAACTTCGTGAAGCACACGTTAAGTGTAGAACTGACACCTGAAGAATTGTAGAGACGAGTAACAAAGATAAGATCTCATGGGAAGATTTTGAGAGGAGTTCTTGAATTTAGGTGTGTGAAATGTCATACACATTGGATGGATAGAGCCACAGCGCGTCTGAACTTCCAAAACCTTTTTTTACGTTGATGTTATTGATATACATAGAGGCCAGCGGAAGGAAACGATAGTCGGCCTGCTACGATAAGTTTTCATTTGTTTTACTTGCTAGGCTATATTTAATTCTTTGAATTTGCTATGAATTTCTTTTTAATGTAGTTTTCAATATTTTGTTTGGTAGCGTCCTACGTATTAGTTCTATTGCTTTCCTTGATGAGAAAAATGCATGCAAACTTTCTTTACAATGTGTAGGTTTTTGGATATCATTATTATTGCAGGAACTGCTTTGTTTGAATAATTTTTGTGTGTGCGCGTTACATTACAAATAATCTTCATGTTGTAGGGTAGATTTGGTTTCGGTGACTATTTGCTGGAGAAATATAGGTAGGTGTATTCCATGTCTTCAAATCGATAGCTATTTTATGGTATCAGTGAAGGTGCTAAATCAAAAGAGGATGGGCCCGTTTTCAATAGCATGTCCAGTGAAGATCGTCATCACAAAATCGGTTACATCTTGTACATTACGCCCTTGTCGCATCAAATTTAGCGTATTTTGAGCCGTAGATTTAATACTGAAAACTTGGAAACCCAAATTACGAGATACATATTTCTTTGCGGTTGTCCTAACCTAACGGATTATTATTGTCGAGTAACACTCACGCGAAACGTAAACATTAACCAGAAAAAGACCAGCAAGCAATAAACTTACCCCGAAATCCCACTTAGAGTACAAGTGGCAAAAAATCGAAAAAAGGTCTTCTAAAGTTAAAAGTTATGCGACTAGCTCCTTGCAAATACAAAGCTCAACACATTATTAGTACCCTAATTAAGTTTATAATAATGCTTATACATTTGGTACGTTTCCAATTTTTCCTACAATATGATAAACGCAACCGATAAAACAATGTGTTCACGTTAATAAAACGAGAAATGTGCAGTTACAAAGAGATGATCATGTCATGAGATATATAATACAATTGTTATAAACACCGCACACTACTGAAACTCCTGCACAAGAAATGCGCACCTTCAAATGAATTCAAAGTTTTCATAAAAGTTTAGAAATAAGATTGCGACTACAACACACACGAATTACTTATACTAACCATTGAATTTCGTTATTCAAGATGCCCACTGGGTAACTGTAAGATACGGATATGCATTTGCCGTGACGGATACAAACCAATAGGAAATAGAGAGTGTGAAGCAATTTGTTCAAAACCATGTGTAAATGGAAGATGCTCGGCTCCAGATACATGCGCTTGTAACAACGGCTTCGTGCTTGATCCGAAGAACAAATACCAATGCAATCC